>JAVQJD010026945.1:0-20681 GCA_036023655.1 Nannoperca australis | reverse complement strand
GTGTGTGTGTGTGTGTGTGTGTGTGTGTGTGTGTGTGTGTGTGTGCGTGCGATATATATATTATATGAGAATTGTTGTCTAGCTTGATTGTACTGTGATTGATAATGAACGGACATAATCTGTTTCTAGTTTTAATGCTCTTTTCGATTTTGCCACTGGCAGCGATGTACTTACCTATAGCCCTTGTGATTCATCACCAGCACTCATACAACATCTTGTTGTTTTTGTCCATGATTCTATGCACTTTATGTAAAGCTCTTATTTGGAAGTCGCTTTGGATAAAAGCGTCTGCTAAATGCCTAAATGGAATGTAATGAATGTAATGTAATGTAAAGACAGCCTGCGTCAAATTCACCCATTCACATTCACACACCGATGGTGACAGAGCTGCCATGCAAGGTGCTGGCTCCATTGGGAGCAACTTAGGGTTCAGTGTCAGTGTCTTGCCCAAGGGCACTCTGACAGGTGGAGCCTGGGATCGAACCGCCAACCCTGGGATTAATGGACAACCCACTGTGCTACACACAATCCTGTGCCACAGCCGCCTTTGTTACAGCTTCAGTGATTAAAGACAGCTTGTGTCAAAAAATGTTTTAACTGAAATGTGACTGCTATGAGGTGTTCAGTGTGATATGCAATGAGCTTGTAAGATTGGGCACAGTCTGTAATCGACTTGAGAACAGTGCTAATAAAGCAGGGGGTGTATTTGAGGTCTTCACTTAAGTGTTTTCAAACAGCATTTTTATCTTTGTTTGAAAGTCTTTTGTGATTTGGGTGAATTGGCCCTTTAACCAAAAACCAGTCTTGATTATACACAAAGTTTCTTAGGATAGCTGAGATATTTGTCAGATGTGATATTTTACAGTCAGTAGTTTTCTAATGTCACATTTGTTCCTCTCTCTCTCTATGTATGTGTGTACAGATGCCCAACCTGACCCTGTGGGTAAGCAGCGGTCAGCCTCTCCATCTGGTCTCGGCTCTTTCTGACGATGGTTCAGCCAGTGGAGATCTGTTCTGGGACGACGGCGAGAGCATCGACACCTACGAGAACAACCTGTACTCCTACATCATCTTCAGTGTTGCTAAGGTGCTCACACTCAACTAGTTTTGCCTTTTTAAGGGGAAAAAAGAAATCCATACTCTGTATCTGCCACTGGCTCATTCCTGCCTGCTGTGTCTTTTTGTGATTACCCACATTTCTCAGAAGGCCTCTGGCAGCAATGCATCCTGGTCTACTAAGGCTGAGGTCTCATGCTTCTCTTCAGTGGAGTCGCCTTCTATTAATATTATTACATTTTGTGTGTTTTGATTATGAAGAAGCTTTTAGGTTCTGACGTTTGCTGTTGATGTCGAAACTATTGAAAATCATTAATCTTTCAAACAGCATTTTGCCCTCGCTGCAAATAACTTTATAACAAGCACATTATGTATATTTGCCCAACAGCAGTAAGAGAAGTGACACACAGGACACGGCAGGAATTTAAACGAGTATTCTTTCTTTTTTTTGGCCACTTAGGGGTCAGCGGAACCAGCTGTAAACAAAACAGACATATTATCATCTTCTAAAGTAGTTGCAGCAAATGTGTTAGCAAACAGTTTCCTATTTTACTCATTCATAGCATTCATTCTGAATCTGATCCAATATCCATTCATAAACTCAGCTTTTAGCTCTGTTTTTGGTCTCTATCAACTCCTCAAGGACATAGTTGGCTCTTTAGCTGCTAATTGACCTGGTGTGTTCACCAGCTTTGTCTGTCTGCCATTTGGTGCTGGGCAGGTAGCATACACTGTAGGTTAATCAGAGCTCTTGCACTGGAAACAGCTGCCTGCTGTGGCTTAAAATGGGGTTGATAAGAGCAGTGAATGTGAAGTTGTGTGATGTAAAACCAAAAGAATGAGCTGAAGGATACTAAAACGCTCCATAGAGCTGAGGGGAACTGCAGAGTCTGGTGATAATTCTCTGTGGGTTGATCATGAACAACCCCGTTCACATTTACATGTAATCATTTGACTCATTTTTAATCTAAAACTATTGGCGAGTGCAGCTTTAATGTTCAGTTTTAAAGCAACATTCATTAAAATATGTGCCATGATATAACTTACACCCAAACATATGCCTATTTTGTAGAACGTGATGACATCACAGGTTCTCCATAGCAATGTGGAGGCCACATACATCACCGTCGAGACGGCCTCCTTCTACGGCGTAAAGCAGAAGCCAAGCAGAGTGCTGGTGAACTCTCAAGACACCGCGTTCACCTACACAGTAAAGCAGGTGAGGTTTGGGGTCAGGGCTGAACTGACAGACACACAAAATAATTATAATAAATACTACTGTTTTGCTTGATGTTTACACTGAGTCACTTGGGCTTAAAATGGTAAACATCCCTGGTGACAGAGGACAGTGTCATGTACTCCTCAACAACCAGAGACATGCAGAACATGTCATATCTAATTAATCATAAGCCAATATTGTTGGTTTCACTTTCTGGAGGGAATCACTTTTGTCCCAAGTTGTCATTGTTAGCTGTACTATTATTTCTTTCACATTTATTTGTCAGCAATGGTTGAAGAAGTATTAATATCTAAGAAAAAGTAGCAATACTAAACTGTAAAAATACTCAATTGAAGTCATGCATTCTAAATTTTGTAAAAGTAGCGAGTATTTAAAGTATGAAAAGTAAAGTTATATTATTGAATCATTATTGTTCACACTAGTTGGTTTTAACCTTTTGTAGTTAAATCTAAAACAGTGCACCATATTGTATAATCTGATCATGTTTAATGTAAAATTTGTAAAGTAACTACAGCTGTAAAATAAATGTAATGGAGTAAAACCTATTCACATAGAATCAGGCGGTGAAATCAAAGGTTTTCCAATTCTTTTGAGCCGGGCTTCTGCACTCAGGCTGTGGCAGTGCCGCAAAAAAGTTCAAACTGAATCAAGTTTTGGAGAAATGGAGATATTCTTCATGCTGAAGGGATGTGTTTTTCTTGCCTCTCGCTGCAGGTGTTAACAGTTGCAGATCTCGGACTCAACCTCAGTCAGAACTTCACCATCAGCTGGATAGAATGAGTCAGTGTTTTCTTTTCTGTTGGCTATTAAAGTCAGTCTATAAGTATTAGGACAGGGATCATTCTTAGTGTTTTGGCTCAGTACTCCAGAGCACTGGAGGTTAAAGGGAACAATAGTATTGGGTGAACAGTATAAAATGTTTTATTGTAAGGAACAAAGTGATGCAGTTCAAAACTGTTCATCTAATGTGTTTGCAAAACCCCTCAAATTAAAGCTGAGAGTCAGCACGTTAACCTCATAGTCACTGTTTTATTTCATATCTAATGCACTGGAGTACAGAGACACAACACATCCCTGTCTGTCAGAAATGATGAACAGATAAACAGAAGAAACTGGACACAATCACTCGCCTACAGTAGTCAGGACACTGCTTCAAATATCTGTGTTTGATAACTTTGAACTGATCTGTCACTTGATTTAAACAACAAGCTTGGCTTGGCCTTGTTTTCTTTAGTTCAGTTCACAGATGTTCAAAATCTGCATTATTTAAATTCTCATCAGCTGAAAGATTATGTGCAATAAGTACAAGAGTGGACGATCTATCTTCCTAAAAATCAGAATATATGTTCATGATGTAAAATATTGTTTGTGCTTGAATGCTGTTTACAGCCTATTTTTGCACTAATTAGTACTGCAGTATTGTAAAGGTAGATACAGGTGCCTTATGATTCCTGTTTGTGTGTTCAGCTTTATGTTGTAAGCCTGTTTTTAACGCAAATGATCATGGTACTGCTATGCACAATTATTACTTTAACTGCATAACTACAGTATACTAGACCAGCCGTACGTGTTCTGCAGTCATTTTTACTGTGAATTGTCTCAGCACTGGTTCTCCTTGAATGGCAGAATGCAACTAAAACCTAAAACCAAACACATTTCTTGAGCTGATTGAGGGAAGCTCAAGATCAGCAAAGTTCTTTCTGTTTAAATTTGACCTTGATGCTGTGAGATTCTGATTTGAATTTATAGTGTTTCTCACAGAACACCAACAGTGAGAAACTTGTACCTTTTTTATTTTATTTTATTATTTTTAAAGCAACTTTAGAATAATTTGTTGAAGAAAAGATCAGTGCATGTGTGCTGTAAAGCAAACTAGGCAAAACCCCCAAATATTTTTAAGCATGTAAACACAAACAATACAGAGCATATTTTCACGTGTGCATTTTATTTTATCTTAAGGTAACTGGAATTGTGAGTAAATATTTTCAATTCAATTCTTGTTTTAAAATGTTTGTGTAAGTGCTCAAATGTAATTAAATGAACAATATGACAGCTGCTGGAGTTGTGCTGGATTTCTATTTCATGACGGACATTTTTTGGGGCAGCAACAGGTAATGAAAAGCGAAATTTAGTGATTACCAAACTGATGTCTTGACACCAGTGTATCGTCACCTTAACCCTTTATAGGGCACTCATTGAAATACTTTGAAATTCAAAAAATCAACCGTAGGCTGTTATTGGAGAGCATAACAATACTTTATTTCTTTTGTAACATTTTTCAATTTTTCATTTTGTAGAAAATCAAGACCAATGAAGTTACCATATCAGGTTACTCGCCCGTCAGTGGTAAAACAAATACCAATTATATAAGAAATACAAGAAAAACACCTATAAGGTGAAAGAAATGTGTTGATATCTAACATGTGCGGAAATTACCAAAAGTAGTTACTTGCCCGATAAAGTGTTAAAGATGCAAGGCAAAGAAAATCCATGCTTTCTTGTTTTTCTGTCAAGTTGTAAACATGTTGAATCTGAGGTGCTGAAGCACACGAGCCACTAGAGGACACACTTTCTCAATGATTGTTACTATGATTCCTCATAACAGACACTGTTGTTTCTTCAAAGGCTACAAAAATGTGATATCAGATTTTGTATATTTGTCAGTTTTAATGACATTCTTTTACAGGTTTGAACTCCAAAGTAAAAGCTTTTGAAGGAAATGTGTATCACAAAGTATCTTCATTTTCTCTGCTTCTCTTTTTTAAAGCTGTTAAAAAGAAGGTATTTAATCCACAACAGGCCTAAAGTACTCCGTCGCAGAGAGTTACCAAGTATGAGGTTAAACTACAGACAGTTTAACTGTGATACTGAAATGTGGCCGTCTTAACTTTTAATATATTGTTCTTGAGTGAACTATCCTTTGTAGATTATGAAAGTGCAACGTGCGGTTAATGTTTACCTTATCAATCTTACTCTCATTGACTCTTGGAGCCAATAACATGGTTGAAATCCTGGTGTGGGTTGTCTCAAATGAACAAACACGATAGTCCTCCTGTTGTCTTTGCAGCAGAAGGGATTTTAACTGTTCTTTTTTAATGTCTCCTTTTCTTCCTCTTTTTAGCCTCCACCATTTTAAACCCTGTGTTTATGTAGATAGAGGAGTCTCAGGATGTCTGTCATGATACACTGGGTCATCTGAGGACTGAGCTTGTCTCTTACAAATTAAATAAATAATTTCGAGTATGTGCAGCTCTTCATAGGAACTTGCCAGAAAACAAGCTGTAAACTGAAAGGAAAGAAATTGACTGGATCTCATGAGTCATGACAAACAATTATTTAATTGTTGCCAACACACACACACACACACACACACACACACACACACACACACACCAGAAAGTGAAATCTCCACTACTGATGGACTCACGATGGACCTTTTTGTTGGCTCTGTGCAAACGTTCACAGGCTAACTGTTTCCAGATGGCAGTTTGTGGAGGGCACATATATCATTCAACGGAGGGGGAGGAGCGAGCAGAGAGAGCAGCGGGGGTCTGTCAAAAGCATTCTGCTCTACTGACGAGAGCATTTCCTGTCTGGATTTGGGAGGATTAAGTATTTGTGTGTGGGGGGTGTTTCTATGGTCGGCATGTGGAGAGGGGGACAAAGTGGAGGACTTCACGGGACTTTGGAGGGACATGTTTGATTTGAATAACCTATATCCTAATGCATATTTGGGAGGGATTTAAACAGATATATAAAAGCAAAAAGTGATTTATTGTCAGGGTTTATACATTTGTGGGGAAAACCCCATTGTTGCCAAGTAGTGTCAGTCTGGGCTCTCTGAGGTTGCTCATTTCATACTGAAAGCTTCACAATGTGCTTCACAAAACAAAAAAATTGAGCATAAAAAAAAACTAAAAGCAGCATCATTGTTCGATTGTTACTTTTTTGTCTGGGTGTTTCAACATGAGTTAGTGGTCTCAAACCAACAAAAACTGTGTGTGTGTGTGTGTGTGTGTGTGTGTGTGTGTTCCTTACTTCGGTTCACTTATATTTACTTAATCAAGACCACCAGTTTTGTGAAGTCGTCATTTTTTGAACCCCTTAACCCTAACCCTCACAATAACAACGCTAACATGCTGATGTAGCCTAACCATGTTCAGGATGATAGTTATCTGTGTTACCATGCACACAAAGTACAGCTAAGTCTGATGGGAATGTGATTTAATTTGGTTTATGCCAAACATAAATCAAATTATTGGACAAATTAAAATTGGTCTAACTATGTTGTTCCAGGAAAAGTGACAAACAAGTACAATTCATAGTGAGAGGACACACAAATGTCTGAGCCAAACATCAATAGTATCCATTCAATAGATATTGAAACATTTCAAGCAAAAGCACAAATGTTAACTTCATGAGGACACCAGAGGAAAAGCCAGGGGATCACTAAAGTCTAAAGGATTTATCCTCTGAGGAGCATTAGGGTCTGTACAAAATTTCAAATGAACCTATAGTCGTTAAGACATTGCAGTCTGGATGAAAGTAGTGGACCACAGACAGACCCACTCACCCAGTAAATTCTATATCATCACTACAGCCACTGTAAAAACCTCTATGTTGAACAACAGGTAAAAGTACCACTGAAAGAAATCACACTGAGACACACTTTATATGAAAAACAACAGTTTTGACTTTAAAATGTGGCCATGAAACACAATAAAAATGAATCGGCTCCAATAACTAGGCCTATAACCTTTTTTTCCATGACCTTTCCTTTTTCCTAAACTTCCCACGTGATTTAATTGAAATATGCAGATTATTCTACTAACAGACAAATAAACAGAACCAGAAACAAACATTACACTGCAGATAAAAGGGTGATCTAAAGTCCACAAGTATTCGCAATTCTATATCAGCAAAACTCTTTCTGCTGTTGGCCGGCCGCATTATGAACAGAACACTGACTTCAGTTCAGATTTTTTTATGTAGCGCCATATCATAAAGTTATCTTAGGTCAATTTTTCTTATAGAGCAGGTCAAGACCAACTCTTATTATGTCTCTGGTAATCTTGACATGTGTGCAGGTGTCAGGTAACTTTATTACCCAGACACCACCTGCCCCCCCCCAACACACCCAGCAGACAGGACAGGACATGCTGACTAACACAACCACACCTTCTTAACTGGTTTCACAGTTTATCATCCATATACTAAAATAGCTCCACATTATAATCCTTAAAACAATATGACATTTTCCCATAATAGCTCAGCAAATATGAATATAAAATGTAGGCCTAAATATGTTGGAAACTGTTTACTCTCTGTTTTGTTTCTGGGTTTTTTAAGGAGGAGTTTACATTAATTAAGCACAAAATGCACATGGTGGGTTTTTTAAACCAACAGGATTATTGGCTATTCCTGGAAATCTGGAAAATTCTGTGGAGCAACATTAAGACCCGGTAAAGTGAACAGAAACATAAATATATAATGTAAAAGCTTATACTAATTATGATAGGTAGGTAAGTATTTTGGACTCATGTCAAGTCTTATTTATGGCCTGTGATTAATCTGCGTGTGTCACACGCACACGCACACACGCGCGCGCAGGCGGAGTGGGTTAAAAGAAACAAAGGGGACTGAACTCCACCCATGCCGCGTCACTATCGACCTTTCGCAGGTGTCACGTCCACTTTAGTTCCACTTTCTCAGCGGAGAAAAGGTGAGTCCCTCCTCAGTTCTGTCACTTCCCGCATACTTCCAGCGTTCCGAGCAGCTGTGGAAACTTTCTGCAGCGTGCTGCTGCGGGGAGGGGGAGATCATCGAGGCTACGGCGGCGCCGCTGCACTCACGCACGGATCAGTTCGGGTCTGAGCTCCGGCGGCATGTCGGCGGTGAAGGCGCTGCAGCAGTGGTGCCGGGTCCAGTGTGAGGGCTACCGGGATGTGTCCATCACCAACATGACCACGTCATTCAGGGACGGCCTGGCTTTCTGCGCCCTCATCCACAAACAAAGACCTGATCTCATGTAAGTACTAAATCCAGAAGGCTGAGTGAAGTTTTTAAAGCGCACCTCAGTCAGTCAGTCAGTCAGTCAGTAAGTGTATCCCGGCTAGTTGAGGGAAGGAGGGTGTGGTTTCGTAGCCATTGGAACTTGTTACGGTAAACACAACAAAGTAGTCTACTGGTTTTACTTTCCAGCTTTATGGTGGTTCCTGGAGTTGTTTGATGAAAGGGAACAAACTTCAGCTTCATGGGTCTGCAGGAAAAACAGGAGCAGGAGCTCAACAGTGGACTGTGCAGCTCAGCAACCAAAGGGGCCAATATGAATATGGGCCCCCAGGGGCCACTAACCATAGAATTGGTGAAGTCTATGTTTTTACATTTGGACTGGATTTAGTTTTTCTGTACAGCTTGCCCCACTAATATGACTGGACATTTTACAACTTTTAGTAGAGTTCGTGACTTGAACTTGAGCCAGACAATAAGGACTTGAGACTTTACTGTCTTACAGGCTTGGTCTCAGGGATTTAACCTGGTAAAACGCCTGGCTCAGTTAAAAATAACTAAGGGAACAACAGTGTTATGATGATAAAGATATGAATTCAAAGCACAGACATATTTTACTTTGGAAACCATATATGTGAATTTATAGTCTAATCCAGTTTAGGGCTGCAACTACTAATGTTAATCATTATTAAATAATCTTGGTTCATTTTTAGATAAAGTAATTCTTTGTTTAGTCCATAAAATGTGAGGAGACCGTAAGAAATGCACATCACATGTTCCCAGAGCCCATGCTGTTTTTCTGGCCAACAGAGCAAAACCCAAAGATATTCAAGTAAATCATCATATTTGAGAAGCAGGAACCAGTGTATGTGTAAGTGTATCATGCTGTTTAACTTTCTGTCCATGAACTGATCAACTGATTGTTTCAGCTCCTCTCCTCTCTGTGACAAATCTTACTTATTATTTGGACTGAAGTGTGTCCCCTTAGAGCTGAAAATCAAAGTTGCGTACGATCTCACACTATCTGTGTTAAACATACTCTTCCATCTGGTGTCAAATGTTTGGAATGTGAAACTAAAATGGCCAACTCCTTTGTTTTTTTCCAAGGACTTTCTGATGACTACTGGGGAATTTCCACCAGAGAATAATGTTTTAATATTTTATACTTGACAGCTGTACAGTCTCAAGATGGTCTGAATAAGATCTGTCCACGTTAGGCTTTGGCTTATCTTCTCATCTCTTGACTCATCATCTGTTTAACTTTGGCCACTTTTGTTCCAGAGAGGCCATTATAGCACACAGACCGTAGTTGTATCTGCTCCAGTCCGTTGCCATTCCAGTTTTTACCTACAGCTAGACCAGTGTGCCTGCACATGAAGTGCTAAATACTGGTTGAATACAGGTTGGCTTCAGTTTACTCAATGTAAACACGTTGCCTGTGATGAATGGTGGCTGAGCTCTCTGTAAGTTCCAGTGTCATGACATACTGGCTGTAGTTCACAGCGGTTGTGCAACTATCAGTGGTATGATATATGTTTATGTGAGGGCTTGTGTATGACTAAATGGCACATGATTGGTCTAGACTGCTTGTAAACAAATGAATGAAGAAGGAAAGTTGGATCACATGTGTTTTGTTGCTAATTTTTTTCCTCCTCTGTTGCAGCAACTTTGATTCACTGAAGAAGGAAAATGTCTATGAGAACAACAAACTGGTAGGACATTTAAGTTCTCTGTTTTGAACTGTGCATGTTTTAAATTCTTTTTGTCCTGACAAACTCATGTTTCCCAAACACACACAGGGTTTCACTTCATTTCTTAATCCTGATGCTCCTGTTAACAAACTTATTTTTAGCCATGCTATCAGCGCTGCTCTATTGATGTTGATTTTTTTTTTTTTTTTTTCCGAAATTTTATAGACTAAATTATTAATAAATCAATCCAAAGATAATTGATTTATAAATCGATAATGGAAGATATTGTTTTCTGCAGACATACATTTCCTCTGTTTGTTGGCTCTGGATATTGCATTAGCACCACTTGGTGTTGGGTAACAGGGTATTTTTTAAATCGAAAAGCATCAGTGATCAAACATAGCTGAGGGGAAAAGTCATTGCCAAATAGTGTTTCAATCTGGGCACTTTGACGTTGGCTGCTTTGTTGCATTCTTTACTTTGATTTTCTCGCCGGAGCTTCATCACTGGACTCTAAGCTCTGGGACTGACAAAAGATTAACATCACAAACATTTCCTCTTTAAAGTCAAACAGAATAAAAGGATAAATTAGCAGTGATTATGTGACAGTATTCGGGATCTTAACTGAAACAAAGCCAGAACGACAGATTGGCTAATACAACAACAATAAGCTGCACAAGATAAAAGTGCCATAGGGCACAGCAAAGTAAACTGTGTTTTTATGGCTCCCTTAATCATCTGATTACTGATTAAGTTATGTGTTTGTTGGCCTGCCTCTGCTTGCTCTTTTTTTCTGCTTCCATGGAATAGCTGAATGTGAATCTAGTTTGGAAATTCCTGACTCACTTTCTTAACACATGAGGTGTAGATTCAATCTTTGGTCCGAATTTTACCATTTGAACAACAGGGTTTTATTTAGGATAAGCAAGAGATGGATGATAGGAAACATTTATTTTAACAAAGAAAACTACTGTAAAACTCAATGCTCGGCCTTGAGACGGACAATAAAAACAAATGCATATGAAGACTTGCCCGCATGTATTTGCAGTCTTGCTTTCCTCCGTGTCAAAACACTCTCTCTCTCTCTCTCTCTCTCTCACTCTCTCTCTCTCTCGCAACAAAGAATTCTAAGAAATGTACTTGAATACTAACATCAAGCAGGCAGCAAATGGCTTGTATGAGGTGTGTTGACTATCTGCTTTTTATTGGATTTACTGTTCTGTTTCCATCTTTGGCCCCTCGTTCTACAGTCTAAAAATCCATCCTGTTGGATAAAGTTGATGTTATTTGCAGGCATTCAAGGTTGCGGAGGAGGAGTTGGGAATTCCAGCGCTGTTGGATGCAGAAGACATGGTGGCTCTTAAGGTTCCTGACCGCCTCAGTATCCTGACATACGTCTCCCAGTACTACAACTACTTCCATGGACGCTCCCCGAGTGAGTATCAGCGTCTCACTGTGTCTGTCTCTGTCTTTGTCCCCTTCGTCCCGTCTCCTCGCTCTGTGTGTCTTTTGTTCATCTATGTGTTTTTTCTGCAGTTGGTGGTATGGGAGGTATAAAGCGTCCAGCTGAAGATCCCACAGAGGAACCTTCTGGGAAGAAGAACCAGCCGGTGGCATCTAAGGTGTTTCCCTCTTCCAAACCCACCAGAGAGAACAGCCCTCCCCCCTCCTCCAACATCAGAAGGCCCTCTCCTTCCCCAAAGCTAACCAGAAATTCCACGCAGGTAATCTTTCCTGCCCGAATACTTAACACAAGCATCACCAACTATATGAATAAAATGTGTGTCCAGAAAGCATAACAATGGCTTGATTTTGGAATTCTTCAATGATGATAAATGTGGAAGTTTGTCAAGCCAAATACCTATAAGTTCTGTTGTTGTGTCTGTATCAAACTACTGTTACAAAACAAACAAAAAGACCCACAATGCCTCAGATCAGTTACAACAATTATGGTGATAGATTAGTTTCTTGTTCTGGATGACATTGTCATTTCCACCACATGAAACCTCTCTTACCCTCTCCTCCCCTCTTCTAGGATGTTCTGGTTGAGAAATCCCATCAGTCAGGAACCCTGAGTAACAAATGTGTGTCCTGTAACAAGCATGTTCATCTGGTTCAGCGACATCTAGTGGACGGGAAGCTCTATCACAGGAACTGTGCAAAGTAAGGCCCCGTGCAAATTAATGAAATCCTAACTGATCCTTACAATCAATCTAGAGTATGCAACCAGAAGGACTATAGAAGCTTTTGGTTTTTAATTAAAATCAGTAAATGAATTGATAAATCTAAAAAAGCAATTATATATTGATTTTAATAAAAAATTGTATTTAAATTATACATTAAAAGAGTACTCCAATGATTTAGCATTGCACTCCTATAACATTGTTGGACTCTCAAATGCAACTCGACCAACGACGGTCGGTTGGAGCGTCGGGTGGGTTATGCTTTTTTCTATTTCCACAGCCCCCATATTTCTTTCATTTTCTAACTGCTCCACGCATCACAGACTCCACACTTGAGGCAGTGTTTCAGGTTTTTGCACAGCTCCCTCTGGGGAAAAAAAGTCTTTTCAATTACTTTTTTCACTTATGCAGTAGTTAATGTTCCAAAGACCTGTAAACAGACTTTAATGTGTAAAATTGCCGGAGTTCTCCTTTTAAAAAAAAAAACAACAACAAAAAAACTAAAATAGAATTACAATATTCATTTCAAAAAGGCTTTTAACATTTTGTTTTTGTTATTCCATTTCCCTGTGCCCTTCCTCTTATATTCCATGTTGCGTCATTTGTCTCTTGCGTTAACATTTACAATTTCCATTTCATGATCACTTTAATTAAAAGAACAACTTATTGTACTTTTATGAGTCATGAATGATTCTGGTTCTGACTCGTTGCAGCGGCAGCTCTTCTCTGCTTCGAGAGAAAATTGAGGAATTCCATCCTGTAGACAAGATCTTGTACAAAGCAACTGTTCCATAATAAAGAAAATCATCAATTCTAGGCTGTATGGGAAGTTGTATTTAATTCTTCCTGACCTCCACAGACTGTGAAAACACCCCGTTATTAAAGGGGTGTATTCAAGCTAAAACTGCACCAACAGGAGCTCTGATTGGCCAGCTGAAGGGTGCAGGCACAGGAGTTGTGTGATAAGAATTTTGGAATTGTAACAATGTCTTGTGTTTTTCGTCTTTCAGGTCTCTGTCACCTACAAACACAACAACAACTCTCAGAGATTTACCCACAAACACCCTTGTTTCCAAATTCACTCCCCTACCAGACTCCACTAAAACCAACAAGAACACTCCCGCTCATACACCCTCCAGGCCGGGGCTAAAATGTCTGTCGGAGAAACCCAGCACCTTTTCTGCTTCGTCTCCTTCTGGGCCTGCTTCAAGTCTCTCTTCTGCTGCTAAAGAGAGTCCGACACCTTTTGTCTCCAAACCCACAGCTTGTTCACGGACCACTTGCGAACCTACCGTCACCACAACCACTTCTGTGAACACCAGGCCCACTGCTGCTCCTCGTACCTCAACCACGGCAGCAAAGACAATGCAGTCCAAGCTCAAGTTCTTCCAGTCAGATAACACCACTAAGGATGAAGAGAAAAAGACTACAACTACCAACTTCGCCACAAATAAATGTCAGAATGTGACGAGTAAGGTCCAGGATGCCACAGCAGGTCAGGCTGTGACTGTGGTCATGAATGTTGGTGGTATTGGCAGTAAAGAAGCGAATGTGAGCTTGAACACAGGTGGGAAGAGAGCTAAAGCAGCTGGTGTAGGTGGAGATTCGGGGAAGGCATGTGAGAATAGTAAGACAAAAGCATCAGCAGCGGCCTTAATTTCCAAAAAACTGTCTGAGGAGAACAACAATAACAGTAAGCCATCCTGGACAAATGTAGCGCTGAAGAAAACGGACATGTGAGTGAGAATGTCTATATAATATCTTGCTTTGGCCTGACCTCTGCTGGTGAATAATGGCATTTAATAACTCTTCACCTCTAATCAGACCATCTCAGGTTGAGACTCCTAAGAGGGAGACAGAGGGTGTCAGAGGGAGGGTAAAGCTGAAAGCAGACCCGTCAATCCTCGCTGACCTGCAAACTCCGGGCACGCCGAACTCTGCTCTGAGCCCGGCCAGCAAGAGTGGACTCAGAGCCAGAACTCCAGACAGAGCAGGCTCAAACCCCGGCAGTGCATCGCCCAACACCTCAGGTTAAACTCACACATTACAGTGATAACTGGACATGAAGTAGTTTAGCCTGGTAGTATATGGAGTGTGTGTATGCATGTATGAATATTTAGTCCTTTGTGTCAGGTGAAGTGGCTCACCCCCACCAAAAACGCTGTGAGAAACCCGGATATGTGTAAGAAATTGCTGGTTGTACTTGTTTGGAGAATATAAACTAGGGTATGGTGGAAAATGTTGTTTTATATTGGGTAAATTCTGAAATCACATAAGTAATGATTTAACTTATATTAACTTAGTAGGATTACATGAGATGAAACACATCATGTGTTACATACATTTAGACAGCAAAAATTTGTAAAATTATTGCTTACCAAAGGCTCAAAGAAAGCAGGCCACCAGACTAAACTAACAACAACTAAACAAAGTTCAGTTTGGAAACGAAATGCTCCGTAATGCATTAAGTGATTGTGGACGAAATCTGAATACCTCACCCCAAGATGGCACCCATTCATTTCAAAAGTTGTTCACCCAGCACATGTGCCGAAGAAGATTTCTCTCTTCTCTAGTGTTCATTGCCCTAAAGCCACCTGCTTGATCAGCTCTGGGAACGTTTTACACATATTACATCTTCATAGTTAAAAAATATTGAAATACAGAAAGTTAGAAGTGTGTAACAAGCTACACTTCTAACTTTTCTGAGGTATCAACCCGCACCTCATCTTCTGTTAATACTACATTGTACATGAAGAAGACTACACACAGCTATGAGGTGTACCTTGAGTTTAGATTATTCTGTTACATATACTGTTCACAAAGTTCTACATACTGTGTGCATACTGTTCAAAGTTTTACACATGCGTCGTTTGTGATGGCTGCCTTTTAGGGAAAATGCTGTTTGCATTGCATGGGATTTTCCCTCAAATTTGGCAAAGATTGCATCATATCTGGCTCTCTTAACACAGAGTAAAAGTAAAATCGGCATGTTACTTCACCCCGTACACTTACTTCTGTGTAATATAGCTCCTTGTTCATGTGGTGATTATTTTCAGGGTGGTCCATGTTGGACTCAAATCACACAGCAGGTTCCAGTTCATGTGGACCTTTTTATATTCACAGGCTTCACTGGGATTGACCTGCTGTTGGTGGCAAATCTCTTTTATAACAAAACAATACAAATAGGAACTGACATTGGATAGTGGATGGGACTCTGACACCTGAAAAATGCAAACGTTTGTTTGATTTCTTGTTTCTCAACAGCATCAGAAAATGAGTCTCCTGCAGACTGGAGGATGAAACTCAAACCCGTCTCCAAAGGAACCAAGTAAGAGTTGTTTAATTCAGCTTTAACTGTTTTGTCACCATATTCTATGCTTCGAGTTAATTCCTTGCCTTTACTGGCTCAGTTCCTAATTTCATACCTCCAGCAGGAAGTATCTGTACGTAGGCAGGCTCATATCAACGTCATCAAGCGATAACTGTATGAGCTTTTTTTTTTTTTTTTTCTCTCGATGTCCTGTCCATCCACCCGTCCTTTGATCCAGTCTTTCATCCATCTATCCAACCATTCCTCCCACAGGAAGCCTGTACCTGCTGCTCCTCCAAATGGCTCGGCCATCATTTGTAGTCAGACCTTTCAGTTTCTCCTCTTCCGCCACATGCATGTGAGCCCCAAATGGTGTCAAGACTAAGTAGAGTCCTCTGTGGTGCAACATATGCTCAGTGCTCAGAGTTCCTTTCCCCAGATGACCTTTCCTCCCACTCTCATGAATCAAAACTGAGGACTGCAGCAAGACAAAAAATGGGCTACTTGTAGGACATTAATTAAATTATTTTTCTCTTTTCTGCTCATCCTCCATCCACAGAGAGGCTGGTCCTCCACAGTCCTCCCCTAAACCTTCGGCTAAGCTTTCTGTCGGGCCTTCTCCCTCCCCTCATCTTCCCAGCCCGAGTATTTCTGTAACTTCACCAGCATCAAAGGGTAACATGTTCACCTGTGTTGTAATGTTCTGATTTAATATGATTTAGACAGAAAAAAAGAAGATAAAACCTGCACATTGCTATCTTGTTTCCAGTTCTTCTTTGATTCTACATGAACATGACAATGTTTATACCACAAATAATCTTTCTTAAATATGAATCAGACCTCTCAGGGGTGCTTCCTTCTTTTATCTTTGCTCTTCGCAGTCTGTAATTTTTTCCCTGCATTTTATCTCTTTCTATTTCAGGAGTTCTGAATGAACGAAGAGTCCTAACTGCAAATGGCACCAAGTCAGAGTCAAAGACTTGCAAGGTACTGAGCGTCACATTGAAAATAACGTTGCTTTAGGTTATACCATATCATTTTAAAATTGAATCATGTTGAGCTTTTTATTTTGTGTTCAGTCAAAATAAGCATTAAGCAGAATGTCTTAATCACCCACAAAATGTTTCCTTAATGCTGCTGTAGCTTCACTGTATTAACTCTTGTAACTGTAGCTAAAGCATTTTAGCCAGCAAGCTAACACTAACAAAATTAGCTAGCTAATGCTAATAATTAGAAGTAATTAATTGTGTACCAAAACTAAGGAGCTGATAAATTAAATGAGCCAAATGAGTAAAATACATTTTAATTTATTTAATCTAATGATTTGTGGAAAAATATAACATTTCTTTTTTAATCAAACTTTTTACACTCTAATGATTAAATGTTTTATTTAATAATGTAATAATTTATATGTTTAACTTATCTGATATTTTTTTACTTCCCTCTCTGTTTTGGGGCTTCACACTTAACAAGGCACTGGGAATCAGTTATGTTCACCTGTGTTATCGATCAGGCTTTTACATCTCCCATTTCATATTTTTTCTGTGTGTTTTGTAGACTAAGCAAGACTACATTTGCAAAGAGGACATCATAAAGGAACTGCAGGAGATTGAAGATAATTTGAACGAGTTGGAGAAGAGGGGAGTCGAGCTCGAGATGAAGCTCCGCAGCAGTGAAGAAGGTGAGTTAAAAGCACGCATACTGTATGAGCCTCCTCTTTAGTCCGATTTTAGACGTAGGAGTGTATATGGGATTAACTGTGTGTGTGTGTGTGTGTGTGTGTGTGTGTGTGTGTGTGTCAGAGGGTGAAGATGACTCTCTCATGAATGAGGTCATGGTCGAGTGGTTCAACTTGATCAGGAACAAGCAGGTGGCCATTCGCCGGGAGTCTGAACTGGTCTACATGTGAGTACACACACGCACACACACACACTCTTAGAAAAGGGGCATGCCACTATTTAGCGATTAGTGAAACAGACTTGTGGCCAGAAGGTTGACAGTTTGAATTCCCAGTGTCCTCCCTCCTCCGTCCCACAGCAAGGCGTCCTGGAACAAGACAGCTCACCCCCCCCCCACTGGCTGCATTAGACAGAGAAGTGTGAAGCAGGATGCTGCTTAACAGCACACATGCACTGCAATTATTACCTTCATAAATTGAAGTGTAACCTTTACCTCTATCAAGACCCCAATCCTGTCATTTTTAAATATATATTAAATATTTCCAGATCTGCAGTGTTTGAAATCATGGGGTTTTTGCAGAATATGTTAATGGTTACAGGATAGTGACAGCATTTTTAAAGCTGCTCTAATAAATATTTTTATGTTAACAATGGATAAATTGATTGTGTGCAATGTGAAAGGGGGTTGCTCTTTGTGACAAACTCAGAGAATTATCTCCAAACGGTATACTGACTCTGATGACAAACACGTCAACATTGTGAACTATTTAGCAGCTCAAGGTGAGTTGGTGGAGACCAAAACAGAGCTAAAAGGATAGTGAATGTTGGACTTACATTTGCCAGGTGGCCAGAGACATGACTTCAAATAAATTCTGACACTGCTCATTATCTCCTGAATGTCTGTAAGTTCACCATACCACCTTTTTAAAGTGATACTATGCCAATGTTGGGTTCATAGCTAGTTCCTGCTTCCCCCAAGTAGCCAAAAAACCAATCCAGGTTTAAATTCATCATGGTGTTATACTGTTATACCACCCACATATGTGGCTGAGGAAGTACAGCAGGGTCACTCATTAATCGCAGCATTGGTGGTTCATCATGTCCATGTCAAAGTGTCCTTGATCAAAACACTGAACGCCAAGTTGTTTTCAGTCACCATTCGGTGTGTGAATGCATGTTTGTTTGTTAAGATAGAAAAGCAGATTTTGCAGAATCACTCATACCTGGGGTTAATGCCACATACATTTGGTGTCATTATGTTTTCCATAATTATGGAAGTTTGTTATGTTACACAAAAATGTTATGGAATATTACAAGCAAATGTTTTTGCGTGGTCACTCTAATATGTGGCGTACTAAAATTGGTGAAGGTTGGATACAGTTTGTTCATATTTGTTGAGCTATTTTCCAAAGGAAAATCCCCAAAACTTGACTGTGGGTATAGTAGTTTGGCAAAAGTCTTTACTCTGGGTTCTTAATGTAATTAATTCTAACTGCCTCTTCTGGAAAATGTGTTTAGGCACTAATGAGTATAGCCCATATAAATATTTATGTGTTGGACCAAGCGCTTGAAGCAAAACTAAATTAGTCAAACAACCAGACTAAAGACATGCAATTCTAGACAACAGTAACAAATACAATAAACTGTTTTAATTAATATTTGTATGTTGTTGTTCTTTTTGTGTAGTGGAAGAACCCAGGACCTGGAAGAACAGCAGCCCAGTGTTGAACAGGAGCTCAGGAGACTGATGGAAAAACCAGGTGACGGTTTGGAGGCAAACACATTTAACACAAGATGAAACGGATCAAAACATCTGAGACTAAAATGTGTTTCTGTTTGAGCAGAACGTCTGAAAACAGCCTGGGACCGGAAGAAAGAAGAGCAGCTGATGGCCAAACTGGTGGAGATCGTCAATGACAGAAACGCTATTATAGAGGGTCTGGATGAAGACAGACTCAGGTGTGTATGCAACTGATTTGGTTGTTTTTAGACAGATAACAGCACTTACAGTAAACATTTAAGAAGAAGTTAAATGGAAAATTGTATTTAGTGTATGAAAATCTGTGCTTTGTGGTCTTTACATCCATATTGAATAAAAAGTTTAGCCATGACCAATAGCCAGTCTCCCAGTTTTGGAACAATGAGCCGTATTGCAGTATCAAGACCTCCATTTAACTGACGGGGTATTTTATTTGCTTATTTTGCTTATTTTGATGTGTCGAATACATATTAGTCCTCTAAAATAGGGGACTATGTATAAAAAAAGAGTTACAGTTCCTGCACTTTTCAGCTGTTGTGGATGTGAAGCCCTTAAAATAATAGCTGAACAACACTACAGATTTATATAATTGTTTGAGTCGTGACCCCTGATGAATAATACATTAAAGATCAGTTTAATTATATTAATCAAATAAAGAAAAAATTGTTATTTCATGGCTGTTGGTTGATTTAAAATCCAATTTACTTGAGTGCAGAGCCAAAACATCATACGTCCCTGCCCTAACACTTACAGATTCCTTTGTATGTGTAAATACACTCGTATGCTCATACAGGTGTGAACTGCTGTTAATCTGTGTTTGCTTTCTGTGTTCTTGCTTCATTTTTCTCAGGGAGGAAGAGGAGGATGAGGAGCTAAACAAGATGATGATGAATTTCAGTGAGTGTGCTCTCTCTCACACACACACACACACACACACACACACACACACATCCTGTGTTCATTAGTTAGCAGAACCTCTGTGTCACTGCAACTTAGTTGGCTTATAAATTATCCAATTGAGCATTTCCATCATGGACGCCTTTAATTGAAGTAGATAGAATTCTCATTGTGGTTTATGGAAGTGTGTGTGTGTGTGTGCGCGCGCTGTATTTTTAAGGGTGCCTCAGGGCGATGTTTTCATTTCATTTGATCTAATGACTGCTAATGGAAAAAGCATCAAACAAAATGCTCCCCCCTTTTTTGTCAGCAGCGTTCCTATTAGACAAATGGATAATGCAGCTGGTTAATTTGACCCTCTGATAGAATAAAGTTGGAGCAGGGCTTCATTTGCAATTCATGACTGGGAAAGCAGGGCTGAAATTGAGGAGATTTATTGAACCTCAGTGAAAGGTCGTTATTGTTACAGCGAGTGAATGCCGACCGTGGGCTAAAGACTAGCCATTTGAGTTTAATGTATTCATAAAGTTAATGCCAAAGTTTCACAGTTCATTCCCACTCTGAGTGCAGCCGTGTGATAGTTTACACACATTGTATCACATAATAAATATGATAAATGCTACGTGCCGACAGAAAATACCCCTTTTTGATTTTTGTTAAAACACACCTCAACAGGACACCTCAAATAAATCTCCAATCTATCTTACTAAATCAGTACACTAAGTACATTAAACTACATGTAACCATGGCAACAGTGCTTCTGCTTTGTGAACTCCCACTGGTGAAACCGACCTAGCTTAAGAGTAAATTGACTAGAAACTTTAACTTTAACCACAAATGTTGGACACTGTTTCTCT
>JAVQJD010026927.1:0-14074 GCA_036023655.1 Nannoperca australis | reverse complement strand
AAGCAAAACTTTAGGGTTTGAAAGCAAAACTTTAGGGTTTGAAAGCAAAACTTTAGGGTTTGAAAGCAAAACTTTAGGGTTTGAAAGCAAAAGTGTGGAAAGTTTCTCTCTCAAACCATTTTTTTGATGCTTTAAAAAGAAACAAAATTCTCTCCATACAAAAGCACCTCAGGACCTGCAGCTCAGAAACAGTTTATTTTTACTAGATCACAAAAACCTGAAACTATAATATTTGCAATAATCATCAAAATAAAATGTTAGTCAGGGATCAGAAAAATCACCCAGCAGATGTTTTAGTGAAACTTCAGCAAAAATTCACTCGAAGATCGTAAAAGTTGTGAGTATAAAGAAGCGGCTGTGAATTCCTCTTGTGAAACCTCTTCCTGTGTGTGTGTGTGTGTGTGTGTGTGAGAAGGGGATACACATGAGTGTCAACACCAAAATCTACCTTTGTGCTTCCTGTTTGTCTGCCTGTTTTCTGCTTTTCTGTCTCCTTCCTGCTGAGCTCAACACTAAGTTACATTACATATAATTTAACATGCAAGAAGAAGATTCACCATGTCCCAATATATAGTATCTAAATACTGTGTGCCAAAAAATACCCGTATGTCCGACTGCGTCTACTGTCGGAGAATTTGGCGCTAAAGACCGCGATGGACGAACGAGCGAGAGGGTCAGAGTTCAATGTTATGACGAAGACGAAGTCCCACATGTGTGTGTACTGCTGGCAACACCTGCAGCCAGTACAGAGGTCAAAGGTCACATCTGTATTGCTCCATAGTTGGTGAACTGTTGTAGCTGGCAAGCTAACGGCTAAAAAGCTAGCTGGTGCTAGTCAGTCACAGCTCCATTACTGTTTTCTTTCTTTTCTTTCTTTGCATTTTGTTCTCAGGATTGATCCATTATTTCATTCATTAAATAGTTTTTAAAGAAGAAAATAAAAGCTCTTTAAAGCTAGCTAGCGTGCTAACTGGCAGTTGGCAAGCTAATAAGCTCGCAATCACTAGTTAGCAACGAGTCTGTTTACTGTTTACTGTGAAGCAGTTTATTTTCCAACAGGAGATTCAATGCTAATGCTAAAGCTAATAAGCTACGGTAGCGACTCTCCGGCTCTTCGTGGACTCAAAGGGCAGCTGATTGTGCCATGACACGTTGTGACCGGCCACCATCACACCTCAACCAGGTCCAGGTGTCCTTAAGCCCCATTAACAGCTTCCACTCGTTTCCAATCAGACGTTTTCTCTGAAGCTCAGATCCCCTCTGGTTTCACTTTCTTTCTTTGTTTGCAGCTTGCAGCAGGTTTTTTCCCGCCTCCTGTTTGCTGCACTGATATTTGAAGTGTTCCTGCTTCCTGAGAATTCACTTATATTTGTTTCCAGACAATGATCACACTCACTGTGTGTGTGTGTGTGTATATATATAAATATATAAATAGGTGTGTCTAGCTGACAAGAAAAGCTTCATATTATGTGTATTTCCTTTAAACTAAACGAGGGACTGATTACTCACCAGAAACACCTCCCAACCAGCCAGGGCATTTTAACATAACATCATTTCCTGTCGTCGTTTACACCTTTCAGTCTCTGCTGCTGTGCTGTAAAGCACTGTTACTACACTGCCAGGTTTTAGCATCATAATGTATGATTTGCTATATGAGTGGTCTGTTCCACTCCTGCACAGACTCTGGCTCCAAGTGACGTCACCAGCTCAACATGGCTGCCTCCGTATATCTACGGGCCCACCTTTAATCCATACTTTAGTTCACTCAACTGTTAGCTATAGCTAACTATTTTAGCAGTTTATTACTTTTAGCTAACTTTTAGCTAACTAGTTCACGTGTTTATCCATACCTTTAGCTACTTTCACTTTTTACTCATTAGTTTTTAGCTATTTCATCTGCGTATCTATTTCTTTGAGCTGTTACTTTGCTAAGTAGTTTTCAGGAACTCTGAGATGCAACACGTGGTGATTAAAAGGCAGCTTACCAGTTATTGTAAATTCACATGACTTCTTAATATGTTTAAAATTGAGTTACTTAATTAGCTAAACAATCAGCGTATCCCCTGACAACTGCTGAGGTGCTTCCTGTGGTACAAATACCTCTGCATGGAAATCATTGTGCTATATCAGTATATATATTACACTGTGTCTACTGAAGATGCACAGCTGGCAGCGATGTTGGAAACCCTCTGCTCTGCCAATTAGCTGGTTGTGTTTCTGTTTCATTTCAGTGACATTAACGTTTAAAGTGCGTCTACAGGTGTTTTAAAGTAACTCTATTTTTCTTACTGTTCACAAACCCCATGAAAAGACCCAAACTGACCGGGGTAAACTGTTCCTTTATTACCATCAACTGTATGTGAATGCACTCATTATGCAGAATGGTCCCTGTCAGCGTTATATCAGTCTGCTTTTCCATCATTATTATTGATTAATGCAGATTTACTCATCTCATTACCTCTGCACTGTGTATTTGTTGTGTCTCTTTAGCTGCTAAATGTTCAACCAGCTAGTCTCTAACTGCGTCTGCTGGAAACATTGAGACTGATCTAAAACAGTAACTGTGCTGTAAAATCAAAACTAGGAACTCTAGGAAGTCTTAAAAACTCTTCAGAGTCGTTAAATCCATTGTTAATTAGAAGATATTGATGAGTGCATCTTTGACAAAGGTTGTGGCCCAGTGGTTCCAGTAGAACACCAGTAGAACCTCCCACACTCTGATAAATGGTCTTTAATGGCATTACTAGAACCTCGGATCCAACGGACTGCTCAGGTTTTGTAATGGGCTATCGTCCGATCAGTCCAGCACACGGCGTCCGGCTGTGCATCACGCCGCCGCTCTGGTTTGTCACTTAAGAACTACAGCGAGCAGCTTCTTAAAGAGGTTACTGACTCTGCAACGACTCCGTCAGCACTCGCAACGAAGTCTGTGACACCCTGAGAAGTTACTGAACCTTTCTCTTTTTTTTAAATAAGCCAAAGATTTTCGTGCTCAGACGGAACCGATGGACGGCTGGTGTTTCGGCAGGTCTCTGACGGCCTCGGCATGTTTCAGACCATCACCAGGAACCTTTAGAGTTCCCAATAAAACCACAGGTGCAACAGATTGCTCAGGGATCGTAATGGTTTCCATTACGCGTCTACTGGATGTAAAGATTTCCGACGCAGGCTGCTGCTCTTTGCAGTGGCAGCTACTCCAACCTCAACACAGGCCTCTATTAGAGACCATTAGAGTTCCCAGTGTGACCAGTAAAACCATTCATTAATTCCATTAAAAGCATTGGGCGGTGTGCAGTTGTGCAGTGAGCTGATGGTTTGTGTTAGACGTGCGTGAGTGAGCGACCCCTCACCCACTTCTATGAAATATGGTGATTTAAAGGAAACAGCACAACCACAGTCTTCACACCTAGATCATCGCTGTATCACTCTCTCTCTCCCCTGGTGTGTCTGTGTCTCTCTCTCGGAGTTATAAATAAAAGCTTTCATGACAAGTCAAACAGTTTGAGCCAAGTTCAGGGCAAGAGACAGTCAGTCAGTCAGACAGTCAGACAGGTCTAAGGTCGGCCTGTTTCTGTACTCTTTGTCGCTCCGACAGGGATTGAAAGCGGCAGTCACACCGGGGGTCCGGACAGGCTTGGTAATCGAACCGGCGACTAGCGAACGAGGGGTGTTACAAGCGGCGATACGATGGTTGCCACGGCGAAGGCAGTGGTCTGTCTGTCTCTCTGGTTGTCTGTGTGTCAGATCAGAGGCTCTCATATCCCTGTGAGGATGAACAAAACCATCCAGAACCTCCTGCAGCACTATGTGAGTACTACGAGTACTTCTTCTACTGCTGTTACTCTACTGTTGTTACTTCTATTGTTGCTACTTCTACTGTTACTCTACTGATATTACTTTTAATATTACTTCTACTACGGTTACTTCTACTACTGTTACTTCTTCTACTGTTACTTCTTCTACTGTTACTCGACTGCTGTTACTTCTGCAGCCGGCACAGTGTCAGTAGTTGTAGCGCAGTACTGCAAATGTTGGTACAAGCTTTCTGTTTCCTCCTGTTTCTTTAACACACTGAAACTCTCACCACAAACACAGATACAGGCGCCCCCCGCCCCCCCTCCACACACACACACACACACACACACACACACACACACACACACACACACAGCTTTTTCATTTAGCATTAACTATATGTATTTATAGTTTAATTGTTGTAATCCATTAACTACAAATCACAATCGTTATTACTGCATCAAGTTAAGTCAACTTCAGGGCAGTTGTTTTATAGTCACTTGGTAATGTTGTGGAGAGCCCTGAATGCACCTTGTTGGTGCATTCACAGACACGTCCCAACTTCTGAGATTTGAGAGACGAATGCTGAAAGCAACTGTTTTTCATGCAAGAAAGTACATTCACATTTGAAAACTCACCACCAACAAGGATACTTTTGCTAACACTGCTGTTAAAAGTGTGAAGTGTTAAATAAATGTGCAATGGTGCTTTTCATGTTTATGTTTGATTATTTTCTGCAACAGACGCCTCTAAAATCTCCAATGTCTGACTGTCGATGAATGCAACAATAACAAAAAGTAGTCTCAGAGAGGATACATGCTTTGTATTTATTGGCCTAATTCCTAATACATGAAAAGAAAAGGGGGAAAGACACTGAAAATGTTGTGTTTCTGTCTGTTTTGCAGAAGATTCCACCTAAAGAGAGATTTAACGGGAAGCCCGTCTTCTCCAGAGAACCGCTGGCTGGAAGAATGGAGGTAAATAACAGTTTATCTTCTATACATCTACAAACAGGAACATTACGTCTGTGAAAGGGCGGTCAGTTCGTGATAGGTTGGGTTTTTATATATGTGAGCACACTGGCTATAACCTCTCTTTAAACATCCAAAGAACGTGTTGGTGAGTCTCAACCATGACCTTAAAGTACAGGCCGGAGTTGGGAAGCAGTTAGCCTAGCTTAGCATAAAGACTGGACGCAGGTGGAAACAGCTAGCCTGCCTCTGTCCAAAGCGAGAGAATGGTGCAGAACCTGTGAGACACACATCGGGGCATAAAGCTTTCATAAAGCCTTGCACATGATGGAGATTCAGGGTGTTTTAAGGTCAACTGAGGAGCTTTAGAGAGTAAGTGGAGCATTAAGCTGCTTTCCATGTTCTCTGGTTGGACTCTGCCATCTTCAGCTAACCAGTAACCACTGAGTCAGCAGTGTTTTCCTCAGGTTTCGCTCTTGCACAGTGAAGTCTGACACTGTGAACAGTTTCTTCATCGCTCTGGAGTTTGTATTGAGGTTATGTGGGTTTTTTGTTCCTGCTGGCTCTGCATCGTGCAAACCTTTGTACAACTACTCGCAGGCTCCAAAGTTAAACTTTCACCCGTCGCCACCTCATGGTTGGTTTCGAGCCCCGAACGCCAACACAACAGACGCAGAGTCGAACCACTTAACACCAGCCCGAGAACTTTAACATGTCACAGTCTGCAGCGCTGCAGTCGGTTGTTTGCTTTGACGGCTTGTGCGGTTAAGAGATGGTATACAAGCGAGATTAGATCGATTGCAAGAAGCTATCCGCAAACCTTCTGCATCCCTGTGACCTGATGCAGAAAGGAATGAATGAATCCCGTCAGTTCAGATTTAGATCTGAAGATTTGAGCCAATCTGAGCATGTTTTTGTTTTCTCTTTAACCAGTTACATGATAATTAGATTAAAGTAGTGTTGCTAGAGAGAGAAACTGTTCTTCAAAGTGGGAAAGTGTCCAGTTAGAGTAATCTGGCTCACCTGCCTGGAGGACACATGATGAATGACACATATTCTCTGTTTGTTGGTTTCAGGGGGTGTTTCCAACAAAAATTACGCCAGGATGAATATTTATCAGATTTAGGTATTCATGGTGGAACACACATTGTTTTATATATTTGTGGTATGCAGCGTTGACTTAAATGCCCCCCCCCCCCCCACCACACTCACCGCTCTGGGTTTTCCCAACAACACAGGTGTTACTCTTCATCATATCTGAATAAGTTACAGCCATGTGACTCATCCAGAGGTGGAAATCTGACCTCTGCATGTTCTTGTTGAAGCAGTTTGTGTTTGCGTTAAGTTTCAAAGTCTCCTTAAAAAACCCAACACATAGTTTTAGAGTTCTAACTCCTGTGTCCAAGGTGCTCCAGCAAGGAATCAAACCTCCATCAGAGCCTTAAAATACAAGTTCAGCAGGACTCTGACGAGGTTTAAACTTCTCAGACTTTGTGGACGTGACTTTCTTTGAGTTCTTTAACGGCTCGTTAGCGATGTTGGAATATGACGTTCATGGTTGCCCTGAAGGCCGTTGACTTCTGTGTGGGGAAACCACGGAGTTGTTTCCACTCTTTTTTAGCACCTTGAGGTTTGAAGTTTGTCATGCCTGAGAAGACGAGATCATATGGTTTAGCAAAATAACCACAAATGTGTTCTTTCATATTTCACACCATCAGTTTTACAGATTGCGCTCCTGCAGGTTTTGGGTTCACTTCATTTATCAAAAAATCTACTTAAATCATTCTGCAAAAAGCTGCATTTTTGCTTTAAATGTTTAATTAAAAGTCATTTAAACATCACCCACCAGACACCAACAATGTGTTTGATCTGTGTGTCTTCCAGGCGAAGTTGGTGTTCATGGGTGGCGTTTTGGAGACATACGAAAAGCTGATCAGCCAGATGTTGAAGCAGGTGCCCACCCCAAGTCCCCAGACAGCCGAGGGCAACGAGCGGCCCGACGCTGCCGCCACCCCCGCTGCCGGCACCGCCAGTGCTGCTGAGGCGGAAGTAGGCGGAGGCGTCAGGATGGAGCTGAGCTACATCCTGAAGAAGATCCAGGATCTGAGGATACACCGATACCACGAGCAGGAGAAGCTTCTGCAGGGGCTGCAGGCTCTCAAGCACATCAAGGTAGAGACACATAGACTCCCACTGAGGGAGAGAGACACATCTGTATTAGACTTGAAGTGAGGTCCGAGGAGGGATTATGGAGGTATAGAGTAAAGCTCATGAAAGCTGTATGTTGGGTTTATACAATAAGACTAAATGTAGGGTCTGAGGGCTGATTTATGACTTAACAAGGTTAAAAAGGAAGTAGGACTTACTGACAGGTTGAGCACGGCCTAGGTGAGGTTTACAGTAAGGTTTGTAGTAGGGTTTGATGTGAAGCTCCTGGAGGGTGGATGTAGGGTTGAGTGGAAGGTTTAATGAACTCTTCTACTAACTCCCTTCTTATTTGGAAGATTTACTTCTTCTGTGTTGCTGTTGTTAATATCTCACCCCGTCTCGCTCCCTTCCTCTAGATGGATAACCTCGTCGTACAGAGCAAAGCATTGTGGGAGCTGCCGTGGCTGTACGAGGAGGCGAGCTTACTGTCTGACAACATCAGGATGGAGAGGAGGCGGCGCAGGAGGCGGCGGCGGCAAACACAGAAGGCCAAAGCTATCCAGAGAGCCTGAAACAAACAAACAAACAAACAAACAACAAGTTGACAACGACAACAGAACTAAAGTGCAAAGAGAATAAACAGTAAAACACATGCAAGAGATTTTATGACAAATTCATCAAATAACATGAGAAAAAATATCCAAATTTAAACTAACGTGCCAACTTTTCAGATTATAAACAGTTTTTGGATGTTATGAATATATATTTATTACAGTGACAGTGAACCAGCAGCCTAAGGCTAATACAAATGCTCATTTTATAAAATGAATATATGTTTTTAAGGAAGTTTGGTGCTCGATACTTGAAAGCAGCGCAGCGGTTTGATCCTATGAAATGTTTGTCACTGTAGGATCCAGAGAGCTGATAACTAATTCAGTTTCACTCGCTTCATCAATCACAGAATCAATCAATATCACCTGGAAATACTTGATTCCTTGATTTAATGCTCAGAAAAATCAGCCAGAAAGAATCAAGTTTAATTTCTTTTTCTATTTTAGTGTTCCTCAACAATAAGACAACAAAGATCGAAACTACTAAATGGTTAAAATTCAGATTAGTTTTGGAGTTAAACTTCCCGATGCACTCTGATTGGACGGTAATGAAGAGGTGGGCGGTGCCAGAGTGACAGGAGAGTCCTGATTGGATGACAAAGGACATGTGAAATTCCCCTTTTTACTGTGTCTTTTTACAAATATTTCACATGTGGAGACGTCTGAACAAAAGTGAAACCACAGTGAATTCCAGATGCAATATTAAAACTCACAAAACAATCTGTGAAACCACCGTGTGCGTAAATGTGAATGAATTCAAACTACAGAACACATTTGATGATTTCCCTTTGAAACGCTGTTGTGAAGACAACGTTGTACCTTCGACTTTTGACCAATGATGCAGAGATTTTTATCAGTAGTTTAAATATGACCAGGAACCGAGAACTGATGATGATGATGATGATGATGATGATGATGATGTTTACACCAGAGTTTAAATGTATTACAGAACCTTCTGGTACACGACGGAAATACTCTGCAGAACTTCAGGGATTTTGTATTTTTCTAACATGTTGCAATTTTCTATATTTATTTTTGTATTTAAGGTGTTTATTTAATAATGAATCATACTGTTGATTATTTATTGTTTATTTATGGATTGGCACAGACAAATGCAACGTAATTATCTGATTATCTAATTATCGCTGTGATTTATTTTAAGGATGATAAGATGCACTTTGTTATTGATTTGACGTTGCTATTAAAGATTATTTCATGATTACACAAAGATTCCTGACTTGTGTTTTGTGTTTTCTAGATTAGTTGACTCGTTGACATCTTTCTTGCAGCAAAATCAAAGTTTGAAGGAAGTTCAGGCAAAACAATCTCACCTCAAGGTCTCTCAAAGGGAACCTCAAGATCATATCACACGATCTTTTTTGGCAGTTTGATTAGTTGTTGTGAAATTGTGATGTTTATTGGGCATTTTGTGTGTTTTTTAAGGGCCTCTTGTCCTTAAAGGCAACAAGAGGTCAAAAAAGGTCATTAAAGAGCACAGCAAGGGTGGAACATTTGAACATTTGCACTTCCACGACAACTGGCCAAGCTCATGTGATACCATGAGCTCCAGAACAGCTACTTGGACCTTGAGTCTTTTGAAACTCAACCCTTGATTTGTTAAATTTACAGGACTGTAGTCACCTGGTAACGTTTAGGTGTCATCTGCATAAAATATGATTTTGTCTAATTTGTATAAGTATCATTTGATTTGTATATAACGGAAGCATTTTAATGTTAAATTGAAGAGGCCCTATGATTGAGCCTTGGGGAACTCAAGTGGATCCTAACGTAGGTGTCGGGCCCCTCCATAGGTCACCATATAAATCTGAGGGGTCGTGAGATGATTAATCAGAGAGGAAATATGAAAAGTTCTGATACACAAATCTGTTTTCATTTTGGGAATTTTTCTCACATCTTTTCTGTTTATTGTAAAATATCGGATAGTTTTACCTCTTTGATGCTCGGATTGTTAATTTAATAATACCATGTGAGAAGTTTAGAGGGGGAACGTCTTTTTGGTGGAACACCGATCATCTCATAAACAACAATGTGCTGTATTTTATGAGCTCATCATCACATGTTTTGTGTAACATCTGTAGCTGTAGTGGAGTATAAAGCAGGGGGAAATTAAAATACTGAAAATGGTACTTGAGGGTCACAAAAAATTGATTTCTGATGATAAATGCATGAAGAATCTCCACGCTGACATTCGTTCTTTACCACAGAGATTCAGCTGCAAACCAAAATCAAACAAACAAACGTCTTTTCTGTGTTGTGGTGAAGCTCGGGGACCATGATCCTCTGCAGGCAGTCGGGCAGGTCGGGGTATTTCTGCAGCTACAAAAACTCAGACCCCACCCTCCCTCCAGCCCACGGCTGTGATGTCACTTCCTGTGACATCTTCTGGTAAATGGCAGGTAGCCCTCTTTTACTGTAACTGCAACCCTTACCCACAATGCACCCTGAGTGCTCTTGTATGTTTGTGAGGTTGTGACTTCTAAGAACCGAAGCTGAGTTCCCCACAGCAGCTGGAGTGTGTTTGTGTGTGTGTGTGTGTGTGTGTGTGTGGTCACTGCAACCGTTAAACACTCTGACAGATACGTCATCTTTTTAATCAAGAATAATGTGTTTAATTGTTTTTGGTCTCAGAGGACCAAGGTTTGTTGACAACAAGAAAAACATATAAAATACATTTTAGTTCACATTCAAACGAGGAAACAATCAAATGGTACATAAATAACAGGCTGGAGGTGGTAAATGAGAACTGAGAGGAGTAGATAACGTCTGGTCTGCGTCTTTAAACACACGTCTACTGTTGTCAGGGGGGTGGGGGGGCATAGAGGGGGTGGACTACTTGCGATGGTAAAGTGCACTTCAGCAGGACAGCGATGGAAAGCATGACAACACCGAGAGAGACACTGGGAGTCAACCTTCACCCCCCCCAGTTTCTGTGGTCGCGGTGTGTGTGTGTGTGTGTGTTTGTGTGTGGAGGGGGGGGTTTCAGTGTTAGTCAGCATGTTGCAGATGCTATTGCAGGAGAAGGGAAATTCGTTTTTGCATGTCTATAAATGACGGATCTGCAAACATGCTGCAGAGAGGCACGATGGACTGTGGACAACCCAGTGTGTTAGCATGCTAACAGGAGCTAATTAGCACAGCGTACATGATGGGATGTTCATTAGTTCTCCAGCTTTTGGCTGTAAAACTAAAATATTGGACAAATGAAAATGGTGACCTGATGGTGGCGCCAGAGGAAAAGTCAGAGGATCAACAAAGTCAGCAGGACTGAGATATTTCAGTCTGGACCGACCACCAGCCGGCATCCACAGAGCCAAGAAACTGCAGTGCTTCTGCATCTCTGTTCATATTATCAACAGGAGATGTCTGTTTCTCACACACACACACTCACACAGATCGCTATCTAACCACTGAAAGAAGATAAAACGATCAGGAAGAGATAAAAAATACTTGAGAAATTACACAGAAAGAGAAGAGCTATATGTATGTATGCGTGTGTGTATGTGTGTGTGTGTGTGTGTGTGTGTGTGTGTCTGGTGTCTGTCTGTGACCTTTGACCCCCTCAGAGCGAGCTGGTTGTAGAGCTTCTGGTTTGACAGCTGAAGGAAGTGGAAGCGATGACTAGAATTAAGCTGAATGGAAGTGGTCCGAGCACAGAACCTTGTGGAACACCATGACTAACTTTGGTGTGCATAGAGGATTCATCAATAACGTGTACGAACTGATATCGATCTAATAAATAGGATTTAAACCAGCTTAGTGTGGTGCCTTTAGTGCCAATTAAATGTTCTAGCCTCTGTAGGATAATGTGATGATCAATAATATCAAATGCGGCACTAAGAACTAATATAACAAGTACAGAGACAAGTCCTTTGTCTGATGCAATTAGAAGGTCATTTGCTCCAATCATATCAGCAGTATCAATATTTCACAAAGAATTCAATTTATTTCAACTTTCAACTTTGAATGATGAATTGAGTATCACTGCACTAGTAGCACAACATCACACCACAGAGCACTTGGTCCAAACCAACAATAAATTCTTTTTTTTACAGACAACAACTAAATATACAACTGTCTCCTCAGTGTAGCCTTACGAAAAAATTTACCAGAAAAACTAAAATGACAAAAAAAATAAAATAAATAAAAAGCACTATGGACACCACAGAAGGTGCAACAAGAAACATAGCCACATAGCGTTAAATTAAAAAGCCTGACACTTAGGAGTCAACAATACACACCAGTGGCAGCTGGTGGCAGCAATGTTATTTTACCCTAAATCCTTAAAAAAACATACAAATCCCAATAAATGATATTTCATGCTGTATACCCTTGCCATGGCAACCTTCCATAGTCCAGCTGTAGGTCCAGCCTGGACAGCTGAGGCAGCAGAGTGGAGACCCCCAGTCCAAATCAGCTCTCACCATTAGCTTAACAGTCCTTCATAGCTGCTACATCAAGCTAACGGTTGTGTTGATCCTTTCCCTTTTTTTGTCAGTAGAGATTTGAAGATGAAATTTGGACATTTTCATTGAACCAATGCATATTGTATTCTGGTTGTTGATTGGTTAGGTAGAATGTCCTTCATTAGAACATCATTTAAAAAAATTAAATTGATATAAGAGATTCCGCTGTAAGAACAGCAGGAGCTCCTCTGCCCCCCACCACCACTTTCGACGGACTGCTCTTTCCCCCCTGCCCTGCAGGGGTCATGTTGAAGCATTTTCATTAGAAATGTCAATAAAAGATATTGAATAATTTATACTGAGATGTGGTAATGTTTCATTTCAACCATTTTCTCTATTTATATCTAGATCTCTCTGTTGACTCTCATAAATAGAGGAGGCGCTATCTCCTCTGCCTCTTTTCAAGAGCCTCCACTGGTAGATACACATATTAAAGCAAAGGAGATCCTGCACAGATTTTGCACGTCACATAGCATGCACACACACCAGTACGTTGTTGGGCAAAACAGTGCTTGTTGATGTTCTCATCTGAGTTACAACAGTAGGTGAGTTGTACTCACATCTGAATAGCATTCTATGAGTCTGGGGCAACATCTCTGCTAAAGGTTCAACTTCTCTGGTCATTTATTCTCAATGCATAACATCTCCACTCCACTCAGCCTCCCTGGTCTCTACGCTCCTCAATGTTTTAATTTCATTTTCCGCATTTTGAGCTGAATGTCACCTCTCTGGACAGCAGACACACCGTTAGTGGAAACCAGTTACAAAACAGTTATGATGACGCATGCTTTTGAAGAAATGAATCAGTTTTTAACTTTGTTAAAATCACAGAAGGTTCAGATTGTGCTGTAAACTTTTTTTCAGAAAAAAGAAAAATGCAACTTAAATCATCGCCTATGGGCCTAAATTTGATTTGATTGGAACCGCCCTTGGAATTTAAAATGTGTGTTTTGATTCAGCAGAAACTTTAGAAACATCACTCAGAATTTCTTTACACATAGCCTACCTGTCTTAATGCTGTGTGTATGTTATTTTATCAATAGCTACTCATTTCCACTGTTATGTCGGGACCTTTGGGTAGTTCAGAGTGGATTTTGTTTTAGACCAGGGGTGTTGCGAGATGTCCAAAGGCCTGCATTAAGCCGGGCTGATGGGTTGAGCATAGGGTTGAGGGCAGAGACTCCGAGCTAGCTGAGGTTAAGAGACCAAGGTTAGCGCTAGGCTTGAAGATGAATACTGCCAGTCTTATTTCTGAGACAAGCTGAATACAATGACGCCAGCACAGCACTGCATGGCTTGCAGGTATTGAGGCGGGCCACGCCACATAATTGGATTGAATGCCGGCCACGGTATTTATGTCACTTCTCGTTTTGTCAATCCCATAACAGGCATGGCAACAGCGTGGGGATCTCCCATGGTGACGGGACTTTGCCTTATTCAGATAGAATGGAGAGAAAAGAGCCAAGCCTCATTTAATTCACGTTTAATTCTCACTCAAACCGTTTTTGCATATCAGGGAAAAAGGGACTCTGCCTTTTCAGTGCATGTGTGTGTGTGTGTGGGAGAGAGAGAGAGAGAGAGAGAGGGAGAGGGAGAGAGAGAGAGAGAACAGAAACAGTGTTGTAATTGAAAGTGTATTGTAGGCTTATATATGCATATACTGAAGGACAGGCGTTCTCACACGGATCAGCAGACAGAGAGATTCTGTTGCAGTACACTCATGTGTAGCAATGTTTATCTACAGATTCAAATCATTTATGTGATGGCATTTCTACACAGCGTGACACAGTTACATCTCCCCATTGTTAACTCTACACATTGAACAAAAACTCAACTATTTTGCCACAGTTTATAATTTATGGGATATTTAATATATCACTATTCAATAATTTCGCAACACATTTGCAATTTCAAATCTAAATTCATCAGTTTTCATTAGAAGTGCATTAACAGTGTCAGAATAGAGACTTAAGCTTAAATGAATTATCTTATTTGGAGAAATTGATCATTAGATACAGAGAAAACAACATTAAAATGAAATATAAGAATAAATGGGAAATATCAT
>JAVQJD010026926.1:0-20941 GCA_036023655.1 Nannoperca australis | reverse complement strand
GCCGGCCCTCAGCCTTACAGTTGAGAGTGGCTGGTTCCCCTTTGGACACAATGAGGTCAGAGGGGTGTTCCACAATGCGGGGAGGGAAGTCTTCCTGGCGAAGACGAGACCCTAGAGGGAAAAAAGAGAGTAAAAGGTCCCATTAATAATATTATAATAATATTCACATACACATAAATAATGCATTTTAAATTTTGCTGCAGTGGAAACTGCAGTATATACTTGGAATGAATGCGGTTAACTATTTAGTTACCATGAAAAGCAATAGCAACTATGACCAAACAAAGATGACACAAGTTATATCTCTTGAAGCTTGAATAAACAGTCTATATAGATCTCATCTTTCACTAACATTATATTTTCACTGCTTTGTAAAGAGAAAACAATATATTTATGCACATATGTAAATGTGACTGGAAAAATGAAACTAGGACCAATTTCATCCCAGCCCTTAAAAGGAAAGTTGATTAGTGTCAGGTTCTTACTGGGTGCACGATGCTGTTACTACACACAGGCTCTCATATTTACTTTCACAGACAGGAGCTGAGGAGTCATTACATCTCATTAGCTTTTTCATTAACACGTTCCATCAAACACTGACATCATCAAACATGGTGTCTCCGTGAGTGTAAAACAGTGACTACCACATTGGATTTTTCACTTTGCACTGTGTCCAATAGTGTTGTTATGCAAAGTTTACAATTCTGTTTCCTCCTTAAAGGCTACATTATCATATTAACATGCATAATATTTCAAGTTTTTGATAGTCAATCCTCAGCAAATGTCAAGAGAATGCCTTATTCTGACTATCCTGATAAGAATAACGTGTGTAACTGAAAGCCAGTTACACAACCCTGACGCTACTCATTATTGTCACTTATTTGGCCGTGTGAACACCTTAACTCAAATCAGCGCTGTTTCTTAAATTCCTCCTCTAAATGTCACATAGGAAGGCCCCAAATGTTGTGTCACTGTTTTTGTGTACAGACTTGACAGCATAAAAACTCTCATCTGTCTCATGGTGTATGAGCACATTATAATATCTGTGTTAAAAAGGTCTTCCTTTTGTGTTGTGTGCATGCAAACAAACCTGGAGCGTGATTTTTGAGTTGCTAAAACAGACCTTTTGGACTGTCATAAGGTGAATAAATAAATAAGATGTAAATAAATGAAAATGATGTTACGGGGCCTCTTGTCTTCATCATTCATCATACAAATGGCAAAGACAACCACAGTGATTGGCTGCTACACTGAAACCGAAATAAATCCACAAATGTGAGTAAAATTGATGTGACAGCCTATAATGTTAAGAGGTTTGTTGACAAAAAGCATTCCATTAGCTGGTGCCAACACACCAAACCATGGTGATACATTATGTTTTTAACATGCTTTTAAAAACCCTATACATGTATATCTTGGGTAAGTAACATTTGTGTGAATCCACAATGACGCACAAACAAACACAGTTTGTGGAATACTGGCTTCTTCTAATTGGTTGTCCCATTACCCAGTCTCCACTGTGGCTAATGCAGAGTTTGAGACTTGTGCTGTCAGACAACAGAAGGGAAATGAGATGATTTAAGTTGCAGGTGGCTCAGTGGCTCAGTGGTTGGTACTGTCATCTAACAGCAAGAAGGTCCTGCGGGGTCCTGTCAGTCTGTTAGCTTTGGACTGGCAACCCGTCCAGGGGGTTTGCACTGCTTTATGCTCAATGCATGCTCCAGCACCCCATGACCCTGAATATGAATAAATGGGCATAGAAAATGAATTGATGGATGGAAGTTTTATGTGACTGAATTAAATGTTGGCATTTTAACAGCTGAATAGCCTTATTTTAATAACTGCTCAGGTTATAAAGTTGATGATTATTTGACTGGAGACTTAAAATAATGATTCTTGGTAGAGACACATTTATAATACTTTTGGGGATAAAATGTAGCTTCTAATCTTTGTGTAAACCCATGTCTTTTTATTCCGCCAGTGGGTCTGTTTATGGGGATCTATCCATGGTGCTGAATCTGAAACTAAAGGTTTTGCAGAAAAAAGCTGGTCAGGAACATGTTGTGGCTTGTAAGCAGGGACCACTTGAAAAGATCACTTTGAGCTGATATCCGTCTACCAGTAGAGTTCAGAGGAACTCGATTTAGGCTTGTCAAGCGCCTGTGTTTCAGGTTCTTTTTGTAATTTGAACATTAAGTTTGAGGTGTCACAACTACAGTCAGTCCCAGCCCTGCAAATTCAAACTCAGTTAAATTGTTAAAGAAATAGTATATTATAACAAAAATGGGCACACTGTCAGTGTAATATAAATTGTATCGTGCTCAGAATGCAAACTCACAGCATTATTCTCTATACAGCATCCCTACAGTATTGCCACAGGCATAGTCAGACACCATCAGTTGGGATTACGTGTGCCTCCTTCTCACAGATGTTTGAATTTGGACTACTTAATCAAAAAGGCTGAAATGTGAAGTTACCCATTTATTACAAGCAATATGTCTGCATAATCAATTACTAGCCAATAAAATGGCCCTGCAATTTATCCTGTTTGTGTGAAGCTTGTAATATTCTTTTTTAGATTGTGTCAGATATGCCTTCATTAAACCCCCATGTTTGTAAACTGGGGTGGACAAAACATTGGAAACACCTTTAAGCACTCGAATGCAAACTACAGTCACCCAAATCCCAGTCCACTCCAATTAACACCTCCCTGAAATTGTGTCAACAAAAAACTGATCAATATAAGCTTCACAAAGATACTGTAAGATTAATTGCAACACCATTGCTTTGCTTTAGATTGCACAGGTGTGCTGTACCAAATAAACTGGCAACGCAGTCATTCAACTGTCTTGGAACCACCCAAATCCACACCCACTTGATCACACCTGCACTTCATTTACTCCACTGACACAGATTTATGTTCAGTGGTCTGAAGGGGACAACCTAGTAGGTTACAAAAACAATTCATGATAAGGACAAAACCTCCTGTTATGGTGAAGCTGCATTTGTTCATACAGTATGTGCGGTGGGTGCATGTATTGTATGAGTAACCCGTAGACACAAACAATCAGGGGTGAATCTCCAGACTATATGAGTAAGCATCTTCTCTATAGCACATTAGACATTTCAGCTTCAGAACATGCAGTTTGCTCCATCATCTGCCTGAGCAACCTTTTGCATCAGGCCACAGAATATGACCCAAGATGAGTCAGTCAAATACATAACAGGTTTGCAACACTTTTGAAGGACTACACAAGTACAAGAGAACCGGCATGTGAGATCTAGGGAGTTATATTGATTAAAAATAAATGATGAAGACCTCTATTTTTTGAGAATACATAAAGTGTAGTGTGGATTGTTTTATGCCAGCACACACACTTCAAACAACTTACGAAAATACAGGCAATTTTAATGCTGCCCAACAATGTACTCAAGCAACAAATGTGTTCAGTTTAGACAGCCCTTATGAATAAATGAGCAACTTTCGTCTTGGCCTGGCACAATGTCGTACATCAAGACTAAATGAACCAACCATGATTTGGCTCAGTGGCATGGCGCATTTATGATTTTAAACAAGAATGCAAGACGAACAACAAATTCACAGGGCATCATGTGGGATACTATACCCGATATCTTCTTGATGCACTTGAACCGACAAAACCACGGGTCGAATAGGCGTCAGGACACGTCCCAGTGTTTTTTTCTAAAGCTAAATCTAAGGCAAGACATAATTTTAACCATAACATTCAGCAATAGATGCATGCATAAACTTACCGTCGGTTTGGGTGTACAGAAGTCCACAGAGAAATAAATACTGTAGAGGACCCATTCTGGCATATTGGCCCCGTAAGCTATCGGCGCATGAATTCCTCCTCAAGCGACAAAAAAAAACTGTCAATGAATCAATCCTGTTTTTACTTGTGCGACTTTGTGGCAATGTACTGTTTCAAGTTAGTGAACTAAAGCAGCCGAGACAGTTGTTTCAGCCGCTGAAAGAAATCATTCTCATTCGCTTGTCCATTCTTCCTCTCCAAGAGCGCACCAGTAAGCAGGGGTCTGTCGACTCGCCGACACGTTGGAAATTTCTGCAGTCACCAATTGAAAACATCACCGACGCCCAAAGACACTCCAGTTACCGTTGGTTTCCCCGACCGACCGCATTCTTCTCACACTTTACCGGGTCCGACCGCGGGGAAACGCATCCATCCTCGCGCGGGACAAGTAGAGAGATGAAAGGTGGAGATGGGATTCAGTCAGAGGTGAGTAGCGGCACGGTGCAGCACAGCACAGCCCCTCCTCTCCACTCCACTCCGCTGCCCTGGGAGAAACTAACCGGCGAATATAACATACACAATCATCTGAGCAGTAAAACTCGGCAGCACTCTACATTATGGACAACTGGGTGCTGATAACGACGCTCATTAGTGTTTCTTTCCTTTTTTCTTGGGAGATAAATTAACACAAACAGCTGATGCATTCACTAGACACATTATTTGCAGCATGATCAATATGTATGTAAATTAAAGTATGCTGCTTTGGCCATTTTGTTAGTCAGGTTTTGTTTACTTTATTTTCTCTTGTACAGATTAGATGTCCTAACATTGCCTTCATTGTTTTTTTAATTTAATATTATTTAAGTATATTTAATTCCATTGCTCTCCTTATCAGTTTACAAATACAAAAAAAACCTAATTAAGTGTCTTTTTCTTATATGTGTTTGTGTTTTGTTTCTTGTCATGCGCTCCCAACATTTTATTAACAGGCAGCATCAGTACACTGTCCTATGAACACATAAATGACCGTCTACCAGGTTTACTTTTACACATTCAGTAAATCAGGACAACCAAATTAGAAAGAAACACCCTCAAGCTAATGCTCTGGCATGTAACATTGCAACAGTAACTTGAGATAGAGTAGATCAGTCACTAGAGCCATTTTGTTTCTGGAACTGGCAAACATGCCTCATTTGTCTTGCAGATCTGATCTCACAGAGTTGATGCATTATTTCTGTATTATTACTTCTGCTCTTTATACCTTACTTACTACTTCTTTCAAGTCTAGATAGATGTCTATACCATCCCATCAAAAACACAATGTGTCAAGTCAAAGCATTTAAACAACCCCCCCAAGTTTTGCTAGGTGGTATTTTATTTTCATGTTCATGGTCGAAAATGTTATGGCAGCTGTGAAAAAAATTGCACTTCATCCCCACCCACTGCCTGAGGCGTTTATCCTGCCTTGTCATCAATACTGCTCAATATTGTCAATAGCATAATAAATGCAGTGCCTCGCCATGAGACGAGAATGAGATTGGCTGCTTCAGGTGCTATTGATCCAAAGGGTGAAATTAAACCATTTTTGGCACTGTGTTCACAGCAGTAGATCGAATAATAATTGTGCACGATGGCTAAATAGAGCCTGCATGAAGGGGGTGTAAAGTGAACACTATCCTTTAAAATTGGATAGATCTCATCCATCAGAGAACGATGTTTTCAATAGATTTTTCCTGTCAGATTGTTCTTATGGCAGCTGAGCTCAGTCCATGGTGTTTTGAAGACCTCTTGCCTCCCGATAGCGCTTTGTGTATGCTTCAATAGTGCAAGCCTTCAACAAAACTGAAGTGTTGGAATATGAAAAAAAGGAGGAGTACTGGAATTTATTTTCATAAAAACCTTGATACAGTGGAGGATTTAAGTAACTTGTCACCTATTGATTTAGATTTTATGCAGAGACTAACCTTAACCCACTGCTCGTCCTGAAGGAGATAATAAATAGGCTTTTCAAGAAATGTGTAACCTCACAAAATGGTAGTTATGCTAGTATTGTATCAACACAATACACTATAGTTATTACATCTATTGTACATAACACAAATAAGAGATTTTAGAATAAAACGTTGACATGTCACAGGATTTGGTTACATCTGTCAGGTCCATTTTTAGCTTAGTGACCACCTAGAGCTGATTATATGGCAGTCCATTATTTAATAGGAGACCTGGGATTCAATACGATGTGTTGAACAATTGACCATATATTCTGTTTAAAATCTCTAAAATCAGTCCCATGTTGCTGTGTTGAGATGAGATCACCTCCAGTTTTTCGTCACCATATTGTGTGAATGTATATCATTGATACTGTTTTTATGTTATCTTTCTGAAAAAATACTCTAAATGGCTTATACAAAGTAAAAGTTGTAAAAAGCAAATAATATTCGAGACATATCTACAAGCACTCCTTGCTCTCTTGCTGCACTTACATTGTAGGAAATCTGACACCACTGTAATGTATCAAAACTGGTATTTTTGTAAATCATACTACTCTGAATAAATAACTTAGCCTACATTATTGAACCTGAGAGATGTCGATTATCTTTGACCAAGTAAGTATCATGTACATCTCATTTATGACAAAAAGGTGCAAATGAATATAGGTATGATACATCTGGGAAAAGTACCTTTGTATATATGCTTGGGGCATAGAGTTAGAAACCCAGGAGAAAATGGCATGTGGCATAAATAATTGCATAATGGAATTCGATTTCTAGCATAAGGTCAAAAAAGAGAATGTACATTTATTGAGTCAGGTGATTTGATGTTTATCTTTAAAGTTGAATAAGATAAGGGAAGCAGAGAAAGACTCCATCTCTCAGCACACTCTGGGACAGACATGTTTCCAGGCAACATGGGATTATGCTGCCTCTCTCTCACAAAGCAAAATCAAAAGGGCTACTGGCTCTCATTAATCTACCTCTCTGTCTCGATCACACATAGGAGACAGTGTCAAGGTCACAAGTTTTGTCCGCACCATTACCTACTTATAACGGTGTTTGTCCAAGCCAGGAGGGTTGGAGGTAACAGATGGCGTGTGTGACAGTGTGTTCAACACCAGCCAGGCTCAGCTCTAGTGAGTGTAGACAGAGCAGACATGTGTCCTGACCACAAAGCCCAAACCTGTATACAAGTGACAAACGTCTGTCTAACAACTTTGGATGTTCAGTCCAGTGGATGCCTGAAACATGTGTCTTGAAATTTACACCAATGAGTCGAGGATGTGCATACTATGTACAAGGAAAGGAATTTATAAAAGCCACAGTAAAAACTATTGACTGTTTTAGTCATAGCCAAACCGAATCACACGGTATTTTAAATTGCAGCACCAAAATATTTGAACACTATTGATGGGGTTTGGTTTATACCCTAACATTATTATGGAATATGTACAGTTTTTGCTGTAAAATGCATTGTGTTGTTTTTGCGTTTCAGTGACAAGCTGATAGCACTGTGTTTAGTTAATATTCAATGTTAAACGTGTAATAGAAACATGACTTTTTCCCCTTACTAGCTAATAAGAAGAAACATATATTTTTGAAGTACCCCTGGCCTTTTCCCTTTCAATTGAGAGAAAGGGCATTTTTATATGTTTTTTAATATAACTGCTCCCCTACTTTTATTGTGCTCCAATATGTTGTTTCAACAAAGAAAAACATCAAATACACGACAGAAGAAACACACTATTGTTCCACTGTGAGCATAGCTCCATTCAGCAAAACCTTTCACATAAACATTAAAACTAATCAATCCATGGATTTATAGTACCAATCATACTGAGAATCAACTCTGCAGGCTACTGATTTCAGCTCATTGTTTTGGATTGCAGATTAAAGAGTTACTCTGGCTCTCAAATGGCTCAAAAATTATAAATAAAGTCCTACTTTATTGAACTGTAGTCAGTTATGTTGTAATGTATTGTACAATCCATCAATTGCAGAGACTTGGGCCCTTGGTGGCTGTAGTGAGTTTCTGCATTGCGTATCTTCCCCTATTGTTCACGTTGGCAGAGCTCCAAATGTTATTAGGATAATGTGTGGGGGTGTTTTAATTTCTGTCAGTGAAACATGTTCTGTGGTTCCTTACAAAAGCAACTCAAGGTAGTCAGGGGCTGACCAAAGAAATAATGTGGAAGTGGGGAAGGTCCAGCTGACTGCTCAAGGAGCAAATCTCAATGGGGGATTTCCTGCTTGAACAGTCCCAACACCCCACAGTAGACTTTGAACCAAATCATAAAAATTGATGACATGGCAGCACATGGCTGACTATTGTACTTGGACAGTATCACTTTGACAATATAAAGCTTTACATAGTAAAAAAAACACAATTTTCCAATGGCTGGTCACCTGGTGCAAGATGAGATGCAAAATCAGCTGAAGGATGAATCTTTCTTTACAGGCTGTATGGTCAGTTAATAACAAACTAAATTAGTTTTTACCATAATAACACAATGGTCTGGTCAGGACATAAAATCTTACATTTCTGTAATTTAACACTATTTATGTTTAGTGTCAGAAGTTGCCCAAGAAGAAACCTTTGCGTTACTTTAATACCTGCATTTAATACCTGCAAAAAGAGTGTGGAAGAGACCACTTGCACAAGTAGCAGCATGCAACTAACTTTGCCTTTTGATTGTGCACCTACATGATTTAAGATGCTGTATGAATTAAAGTTGTCAATATAGTGTAGGAAAAAGTGTTGTAGGCTGTACTGTATTTATCTATAATTACCATAGGCTGTATATAAAGATGAATGATACATTTCCACTTCCTCCCATTGTAAAAAAAAATACCCCTGATAGGGAAGCTGCCACCTTGCGCTGATGACATCATTTGGAGCCAGAGTCGATGCAGCAGTGATCCGCAGTAGAGCCGCCGCAGTATCAAGTTCCCGCATATACAACTGCCTGAGCCAATCACAAGCACACTCACAGTTGTCAATCATGATGTGACATCCCGCTTTTATAGCATCAACGAACTCAGAAAAACGAACACTTGAACACACGTCACCCTCTACCTCACGTACTGTATGCCATAATGTGGTCCCCATTGTTCAACTTTATTCACATGGTCACCAATGGCCAACACTTCTGTGTCAGTGGTTGAGAAGGAGCAATATAAATTGAAGTACCACTTATAGCATTCTTTTTCTAATTGAATCATGTGTGAGCACAAATTGTGACGAGGCTAACAGTTATTACTTGTCGTTATCAGAGCGATGGTTTGCCATTAGGTGTACTATTGTTTTCTTCCACTTTTCAGAACCGGAAACCGGCTAAGACTGGCCTAGCATACTGCAAAATATATCTATCTCATATCTGTTTCATACTGCATACTACCAATGAACACAGTATGCAGTATGTAGTAGACAAATAACCGAATACCTGTGCAATTCGTAATACTACCATTCCAAAGCATATAGTTATGTAAATATTTGTTTCTACAATATAGGTGCAAGTGTCAGTGTGGTTTCCTGGATTGAGACTGGTCTTTAAATCTAAAACTGTACCACATGTCTTGGGACACTTTTGAAGTAATGTGCAAAGGACTTGAAATCAAAGCTAGACATCACAAGATGTCTCTTGGAGATGAGTGGTGTTGTCAATGTGTTACTATCACTTTATCCTCTTGCATTGCCTTCTCTGTATACCTTCACGCTCCACAAAACACCATTGAACCCCTGACACACCTTGCAAGAGTGGAGAGAGAAGAGCCCAATCCTACAAACTCCATTTAAATGCTTTCAAGGTGAAAAAGGCCCCATTCAGCTTCTGGAGTGGAAGAGGTACTTTGGAGGACACTAGTGAGATATATCTCTAGCGGTATAGACGTGGATTAGAAAGAAAGGGTTTGTGTTTAATCAGGCGCAAGGACATTTACACCATTTGTTTTTCCTCTGGATGAGCACAGGAAAAAAATAGAAAAACAAGAAGGAAATGCTGAAAGCAATATGCGGGAGAAACCTGAGGAAGCACTGTGCTCTTAACATTTTCAAAATGGCAGATAATAGACTTCCCCCATGCGTGTAAACATTGCATTTCCATAGAAATGGCCTCTTTCTGTGTCTCAAATGGGTAGTCATGGGTAAGAGAGTTATGTGGCACTCACCTCTTAATCTTGTTAGATATTTCTAAAACAGCAGTGGTTCTCTGGTTTAAGAGAGAAGGAAAGTAAGAAGGAGTCTAAAAGATAGCATGTGTCAGTGTTGACCATCTGAATACTGCTTACAAACAGTAAGGTACTTTCAATCAGTCAGACTTGTTTTAATGTAATTGTTCCGTAATAGATCTGACAATAGATTTCTATTAATTTCATTATATTTACTATTGTTCCATTTTAGAAATTCACTTACATTATGAAGCTACTTGTATGTTATGAAGATGAAACAATAAGTTTGATCTTAAGTTTATACATATATATTTATAATTAAAAGACAAGCAAATCCAACATTTAAAATTTCAAAATGTATCTACAGCATCTCTTCTAACACTTCTAACAACTGGGTTGGCCCATTTTGGAATTTTGTTATAATCTTGCTTCTGATTCTGGAAATAAAATACAGCACTTCCTTTACATTCTAAACAGTTGATAAATATTAATGTGCAACTCTTTAATATATGATTCTTTGTATGATATGAAATTGAAGAAGCACAGCTTTTATAGATATGTAACATTAACAATGTAAATCAGGACATGTGCAAAGCATAAGCTTGTCCTGCTTTTGTATGAACAATATGAGTAGATCATTTATTTTATTACATAAACGTCAGTATTTGATCATTTTCAAATTGAAATAGAATCGTGAAATCAGATAATATGTTTTAGCACTACACACGCTAGAGGTATTATATTTCAGTCATGTAAATAAAGTTTTGATATTCTTCTATTGGTTTATGATCATAGGGAAACAAAGGTAAGTACAGTTTGAATGGGGTTCAATGGAAATTATCCATCATCCATTTTTCACATTTAGACAAAACAAATGTATCTGATAATAATTTAAATGAGTTATGTCAATTTTAAGTTTTAAATTCTTATTAGTGCAGAAAGCCAGTTCAAGATTGTGTTTTCCACTGAATCCTAATAATGCTGTTCTCATCATTTATGATAAGTTTTATTAAAAAATATAGCCCAGTGACTCTTACTCATGAGAAGAACTAAATCTACAGAAAGATGTTGGGAATAATCTTAGAAATGATCATAACACATTGTGTCTCATTTTAGAGTGGGTATGTGTGGGGTTTTATGCCATCATTTTGGCATCTGTATGTGTAGGCAGAGTCTTGAGAACAGAATAACTCAAGAACAATACATGCCAGAAACCTAATACAGACACCACCAGTCGTGCACTCCTCTATAGTTGATGATCCGATTAGATTTTGAAGGGCTTTTGCTGCATACATTTGCATTTCTGTGAGAAAAACTACATTTATTTTAGACTGTAACTGTATAGCTCAGACAGCCCCACCATTTATGACGACATTTTTCTCTCCGGAATAAATGGTGGGCTGCTCCATTAACAGGGTCCTATGATCCAAGCAGAAGAGTTCAGGTGTGTCAGGGAGTGGGAGTGAGAGGGACAGGGGGTTTGACCGCTGATTTTGTGCATCACTTCCAACTCCCTGTTTTTTGGTCAGTCTGCCGTGTGTCCCTGACCTGTGGTCAGGAGGTTTCTGGGTAGTGACCGGAAGAATAAAATTGTGGATGCAAGTGAATGAGGGTTTATTGCCTCACTTTGCGTGACTCTGTGAGGGATTTAGTGATCCAAAAGGACCTTGGTATTGCTGCTGCTCCTTCACATTGGCAGTAACTGCTAAGGTAGCCTTGGCTGCACCCAGAGGTTTCACCAAATCCAGTAGGAAATGAAAATTGTATTTTTATGTAATAAAAAGGATATTCAATCATTGTAGTCCATAATTCTTATTCAAAGGTCTTCTTGATTTGAACAAATTGTATAATGCAAGTTCATTGTCATTGGTTTGAGAAGCATTGGCTGAAGAATTGACAGAAAAATGTGAATGGAAAATAAACCATAATCATTTTTAAAGAATTAAAATATACACTGTGTCAGAAGATGTATTTGAACAAAAAAGGATCAAGGGGGAGCCCTTATGAATTAGCTGACACATGAGGATAAAGTTATGGTCTTCCATCAAACATACTAATACGAGACTAAGTTTTACAAAAGGTACTACATTTAACTGATGGCTTTGGCCTATTCATCTCCAATGACCTTCTAGGAAATATTTTATTTTTCATAGTTTAGTTCATACAAACCTTTATAAGATAGCATGTAGGTGCAGCAGATACAGTAAGCCTCAACATTACTGCAGGTGTAGCATTACATTAGAGTCGATCTTATCCCCAGTGATGACAGGAACATAGAAACGAGATGGAGCGTAGCTTTCAGGTGACTCACACTTCTGTGTGAAAAATTCAATACTCCTGACTCTCAACCTTGGACAAAAAAAAGTGTACTACACAGTCAAGGACACTGTGTTGTACATTGTTGCTGTCTGTGAGACAAATGGCAGCAGAACTCAGACCTATACTCACATGAAGCCTACTACATCTAAACCACCCAAACATTACTCAGACACTTGCATCGTCACAACATTGAACCCAGTCATTTGAGATCTCACTATCAGTCTAAAAACAGAATGATGGGGTTCCATGAGAACCGGGGATGACACTTGCCATTGTTTTATGTACCTAAGGATTCATATCCCATGAAATAGGCCCAACAGTACAATTTAGCTCCTGGATATAAATGTAAAAATTGTTAAAGAAGCAGATATTAGTATTAGGTGCAGAAAGTACAACATTAAAGTACTTTTGGTCCACTTCAAAGCAAAGTGCTTGCAGAAGGCACACTTAGGGTACTGTGTCTGAATGAAGTGATCTAGTAGGCGATGGCAAATGTCACTTACAAGGGTTTAAATTTTGCCACGGCTTTTTGCCCAAGGATGATTTGGAGGGGGAGGATACAGTGGAGATAAGGAAGATAGGGCATATGACAGGTAGGAAGATGTCACCTTTTGTTTTTATTTTCAAGAGCAACATAAGGAGTATCTCCACAGATGGATGCATAACAGTTCACTGAAATATATCACATAAACATGTTGAAGGGCTGTATGACATCTTGCTGTGACCGTACTGCAGAATGTTTCCTTACCCATTCCCCAACCCAATCTCTAAAATCTTGTATATAAAAAATGCTAATTGAATTATTTAATTTAAATTTTTACTCAAATAACATACATATGTGGGAAACTCTAAAGCTATAGTGGAATTACATGTTTTACCTTCACATCATCATTTTGATATAGCCCCCCCCCCATAGGCTTCCATAGGATGCTTAAAACACTGGTCCTTGAAGCTTGACATCAAAATAATCCTTACAGTCTATGCAAAATGCATGGTGGTTGGAAGAGCAGAGACAGCTATTTCAACTAAAACTGAAGAAACAGCATGAGGCTTGTTCTTCTTCCTGAATTCTTGCAGATGAAAGAATACATACATTGATAGATAACATAGGATATAAACATTGCTTATTATTTACCTGAATGGCTATATAATTAATTTCCGATTCATTTTGCCAGACAAGTTGTTCATGAAACAAAATAACATCAGTTGGGAAACAACAAAAAGCAGATATCTGGCTAGTAATGGGCAATGATTATTAAATGTTCAACCATGGTTAATTCTGTCCATATTTTGCCTGATTATTAAAAGGGTATCGCCTTACAGTAAGGCTTCATAATAGTCTCCCTTGCCTGTATGTGGGAATTTCTATCAATAGAGCCCAACTTTGAAGACATGTGATACTTGAGGGTTGACAGTTGGAAAGAAATTAGACAAATATTGGTAGATTTCATTAAAGAGAGAAATGTCCAAGGAGATCATTATTTGTGGCAAAAAAAAAAAATTCTTAGACTGCCAGATTGATTAGGTTTAGAGGAGGAAAAAGGCACTTGTTAGAGTGAGAACATAGACATGAATGTGAACAGGGCAGCAATACAGTAGGCTATGCATGCCTGTGTTGGTATAGGAAACTGAATCTGCGGTGTGCATTTTTGTTCCTGAACTTAGTTAATGTTATAACTTAATTTGTCAACTCTAATAATGTAGACCAGAATAGTAGACTTTGTTATAGTGATGGCCCCAGGTGCCACTGCAGTAACTCAGCCAAACTATATTTCTTCCTCTATCCACTGATGTCAGAAGCATGGAATGAATGGCAGAGGCAGGCGGCCTTGGTGATAGAGAACGTTGTCAAGTATTGTTAATGTTACATGCCATCCCTAATACTGTAAACACGATTAAATATTGGCTGAGTGAATTCCTGTAATACATTTATATAATAAATAATAATAATTTATTTAATAAATGTAATATTAATTTTTGTTTCTTAATATAAGCCTGGATGATTTGTATGATGAGTGATATTTTTGTATAGGCTATATTTGTGAGAGATGATGATAATACGAGCAGGCAGGTGGATTACTTCTGCTGTTGTCATTGGGCCTAATTTTGTTTTGCTGTTTTAAATTCAGGAAACGCAAACCTACCTGAAAAACTGAACAACATTGCTTTTTCTACTTTCTAACTTCTAACTTACTTATAAGAAACTTTTTACAAAACTGCTGATTAGCTACCTATCCTCCACAAGGTATCTATCTTTTTATCATTATACATTTTTTTGCCAGACTTAAAAGATCCTTCAGGCATGTTTATGACAAACAAAAATATTCCACTGTAATAATAATTTGAGTTAAACAAAAACTATTGTCTAGTTAAAAAAACTCAAAAAAATGACGTACCCCTTCTTCTTCATTGAAAATACAGAATATTCATATGCAATAATTGTTCATTTCAAAATTTTTACTGCTGGATACAATGTCTCCTTCACACTAAAGTCCACTGTCAGTGTATTTGTACTAGAGGCTTCAAGTTTTACACTTGTGTACTGTAAGTTTGATACTGGACAACAATTGGCTCCAAATTAGTTGTGAGGTCAAAATATTGTGCAAGTGCGTCCTCATGTTAAACTGAGATTTCAAGGTTTTGACCTCTACTAGTGCTATGCAACTGTTTCTGTGTCCTGCCAAGTGTTTCACACCATTCGTCAGGTCTCTGTAAATGCTGCAATGCACCAGCAAAGGCAGAGAAGAAAATGGCTGCTAGTGAGTAAACATGGATGTAAACCATGCTGGGTTTAAAAAAAAAAAAAAAAAACGGCTTTGTAAATGTGTTATGAGAAAGGGAATGCATTCAGCACATTTTTTAGATCTCAAGGATAATACAACGTGTACCCATCATGGTAATTTAATGTGAATGTAATCACATTAAGTTTGTTTACAAGAAAACTTCACAAGGCACTTTTAAAAAGGTGAGCAGAGAAACTTTCCCCCTACTGCAGATGGATGTGAAAACAGCCTTCAAGTGCCAAACTCTGCACATACATCATCCTACACAGTGAAGCTTATCACAGTCAATGGTCAAGAAAAACACATTTTTAAATACAATTGTCAAACTGATACAAAATGTAGTTGCATTAAATATATACAATCATGTATTGTAATTAAAAAGTGAATCTAGGTGAATAACAATTTAAAGAGCAATGATAATGTGTCAAAAAGCAAGTGTGTTGAAATGGCAATTTCACCTGGAGAAGTGAGAGTGCCTCTTCCTGTGCCTTAAGCCACAACCCCCTAAAATGCTCCAATGATCACTCCTATGAACAGAGTAAATAGCAGGGGAGAGAATGCGCACCCTGCGATGATGTAGTGTTGTGATGCATGTTTGTACGTGTTGGATAGACATACTGAGTCATCTTTTTAAGAACATCTGTTCTGAAAATTGTTTTGTGACCCATAATGCCTCTGTGTCCTATACAAATCTGTATTTTGTTCTTAAATGTAAAGAGAGGGCCTCATTGTCGTTTGCTGTTGTAATTCATATTTTTCAAAAGCCACACAAGCAATCATCCAATTATCCATTCACAATGTTCACTGTATAGTTTCTTCTTCCTTCCTTGCCCAATGGTGTTCTGACTTGCTGTACTCTTCATGTTGATCAGTTGATTAACATGCATATCCTTGTTTGGAAGCTAGTCAATTCCTACACTGGAAGCACCTAAGGAAGGACTGCCAAAAACTCTCTCATGCAAGAATTACTCCATGTCCGGTTGTTGTAAGGCGGCTGCTTGTCTTTGAAGGGAGGCTGACTTTGTGGAATAAAGCGTAAAAAGATTTGCCGCACCTTGGGAGTGGATTTAAGTAACGTTGAGTTACTTTTCTTACTGATTGTGACCATGTGAAAATGCTGAGGAGTAAAGGAAACTAGGACCCAAATGCAGACAGGCTAGATGGACAGGCTAATTTCAGTGATTTGTTGAAAATGGTAGGCTTATTGGCAGAGTCCAGTACAGGGTGACAGACAGGCAGGTATAGGTTCCAGGTCTGGCTTGAAAGTAAAAGCATGGAATTAATGTAACTGGGCCGGCATATGAACTAAGAATGCATGTGAGGAGGTGGGCGGGGAGGGCCAGCAGGTGAAGGAAGTGGGAGGAGGTGTGAAGATGGGTGGGGTAGTCAGGTGACGTGGAAAGGAGGGGAAGTTTGAGGGCATCTGGTGGATGGATGAAAAATAGCAATGAAGGGTCTAGGGAATTAGGAATGTGGCTGGAGAGGAAGGACAAAGAGAGAGACTGTAATAGTGTTTCCATTTAATTGTCAAGCAAATTTTAAACCAACTTTTTAAAAGTAAATTAAAAAGAAATGTGAATTTGATGCATTTTCTACAGAATGTAAACATATTAGTTTGTTTGCAAGAAAGCTCCACAGGGTACCTTTAAGGTTAGCAGAGAAACAATTTTTAAATATGACTGTCAAAGTGATCCAAGTGTTTTCCCCAGAGGTCTTGGCCCCCAAAACCCTGTTCTCTGCAGTTCAGACAAACAAGTAAACAAACCACACATTCATTCTACTTACTTCAACAAGGTACTGTATTTGACTGCTTGCCCACTACCTGCCCTGTCCATCAACACCATTTACTTGTTCTGTAGTAATGGCCTCTGAACTGGAAAAAATGGGACACCATCAAATCATGTAGATTTGGAAGATACACTTTGAGCACTGGAGCACAAAGATCACCAAATATCTGTACAGGACCCACATATTCCTTACTGGACATGGATTTATGTGTGGAGATTGAATTACATCCATTTGGCATGCCACAACAAGAGTCACCACAGGAGTCCATGTGGACCCTGGCAAGTCAGAGGAAATAAGCAACTTCCAAATACCTTTAAGAAAAACAAGGGCACAATGAATATGGTCTCCCCAATGTCAAGCTGCATTTGAATCCAGCTATATATTCTGCTACTAAGGTTAAATGCTTAGCAGTGATAAGTCCTGGAGAACCCCATACCCCCCCCAACAAAAACTAAAAACAAAACACTTTACTTATCACTGTAGGTGGGTACTTATACCCTATGAATTTGCTTTCAATGTTTAATAAAGAATAATAAAGCACAACACAGTGCCAGATGCCATCTCCTGAGCCCCAGTAGGAGGTAAGCTTTCATAATTTCCTTCAGCTTCCATCATCACCATTGTCAGTATTGTTGCCAAAACAGCTCCCAGTCTTCAATGAAGTCCTATTGAAGGTCTAAAGTCTGACTATCAGACTCTGTATCAAGCAATGTCATTATTTTGAAGACCTTACTGTGTTGTTGCACCACAAAACTAATCTCCTCAGTTAGTTTTAGAACTGAACTTCTGGATTACTTACATCAAGTCCCCCTCTGGTCTTCTCGGGAGACCTTTGAGCCAGGTGTGTCAGCTATACAATCCCGAGAACAGGAAACTGGATGGAAAATTCCAACAACCCCGGGTATGTAGATACTAGGGATGGATTGGATGATCCTATTTCTCTACATCTCCAACTGAAAAGTGTATGTCTTGGTTTTTGTCGAAGTTTTTCTGCAGGTAGGTAGAACGGTTTCTTTGAATTCTGCAAAGATGAACCTGAAGCCGATCGTCGAGAGGCTCCCTGAATGTGATGCTTACGTCCTTGAGAAGCTACTTCTGATTCTCCATCCTTTGTCAAATCGCAGCTTAAGCAGCTTTGTTATATGTCACAAAGATGAAGGAGATGTTACCCTGTAATATGTTTGCACGTGCAACCATTCTGCTGTAGCTAACTCCAAGTTAGGCATGCTGTTGTTGATGTCGGTAGATGATATTGACATTGCCAACTGCAGGTGCAACCTGGCAAACACGATCGTGTCTTAATAGCAGAGAATAGAGAGCATGTGGAAACATAGTAAATGTGCATTTTTTAGTAGGGTGTATTAATGATGTATGAATTGAAAGAAACCATTTGGGATCTTATTTTTAAATCTTGGTCGGCACATGGTCAACATGTATCACTGATATAGCTGAATTTACCATGTACTTGGTTAATGTTAGAATATGTTTGGAAATGTTTTCTTTATGTTTATATAGTGTTGTCTCCCCAGTAGGTACTGTGGGATACAGTACACACCCCCAGCCAGGAATGAAAGTGCCTTCCTCTCCTTTCCAATTACTAAGCCCTACTGTATGTTTACAGCACTGGAAGCATGCTTTTGTGATACACAGAGGATTTTAGAAGGTAATCAAAGAGAATCTGCCACAGCTGTGGGCGCTGAGCAGCTGTTGAAGTAATTATTTTAAATATTTGTGGTTACCATTATCTTACTGTTTTTTGTGTTTTTTTACAGCTTTGAGTTCAGGGCAAATAATATTTCCTACTAATTTCTCTCTAGATTTCTAAAGTGGCACATATTTATACTCAACGCTCAACATTTCCTCTGAAGGCCAGTTTTGAAGATGACTGAGAGTCAGTTGGTCTATCTATCATTTATAAACTATTCACAGTTTTCAGTTACACAGAATAGCACACATTACGATATGTTTATCCAACCTCTACCACAAGCATCTGCCTTGTCTGCCTCTGCTGTTTTGATAATCTCCTTTCCAATGTAACAATTATCAACTAACTGTTCACCATATAGGAGAAACCTGACAGCCTTTTTTTAATGCAATAGTTGAGAAAGACATCTGTGTCTCAAAAGCAACAAATTTGCTGCCTCTAAAAACCCAATGTTCACCAAGTTGTACAAAATAGTTTGTAGTTTCTAAATATTCATGACTTCAGACATATCTGCCATTATGACATTTCCATAAAAATCATCCATTCTACACCAAACAATGTACAAAAGTAAAAATGACAGATGCCGTCTCCAGCAGCCTCTAGACACTTGTTCATTCCGTGCTGTTGTTTCGGGTGTCAAACAGACAGGAGAAAAGCTGATACATAATATACAATAGATGGCACTCTGACTGCAAAGATTCAAAGGAATATATCCAGCACATTTGCATTTATTCCCAGGAGAGGTGCTACTCACTGCACATCTAGCTGGAAAATCATCCTATTCTTAGATTATTTTGAAAAAGATGTGCCTTTCACATACATAATGTGGTATTGTCCTCAGAAACAAGATCAAATATTCTATGGACAAAATCTGTGATTATTCTTTCTTAAGCTCACACCTCACACAGTTTTCATTTGGATAAAACACATTCCGCTTCAATGCACTTTCAGGTAGACTTTGAGGAGGAGAGCTGTATTTGAAGAGCATGCGTGCTGCACAAACAATCAGTAAGATCTGCGTGCATAAAACCACCACGCTCCGGTCTTAACTTAAGCTTAAGGGGTCTGCTTGAAGTGATCAGTGCACATGGTTGCATGAAAGGTAAATAGATGGGTGGCAAAAAGAGGGAAAGGGGGTAGTCTGTTGAATTTACACAGCAGCCAATACTAATAAGGAGAAGCTAAGCCGTTAGTGAGGCTTAAAGCAGCTTACAGATGAAGAGAGTCTCAATTTGGCTGCAGAATTTTTTTTCTCCAAAAAACTAAAATCTTATGGGGCTTAGTAATTTCTTCACATATACTATATGCCAGACAGAATGAAAGGAAATCCAGCTGTGTTGAAATGCATCCTCTGCTGCCCGCAGCTTAAGTTGAGCACTTAATATGTAGTAAAAGGAGCTTAATTGGAAAGGAGATGTAGACACTTTAATTCCTGGTTGATGTAGATTTAAACAATGTTAACATTAATGCAAGTGTACCATCCATGTCCAGCCATGTCTTCATGAGATTTAATTTTCTCTAGGTGATGTATATTTGAATTCAGATTGAAGTTTGCATTGAATAACAGCTCGTGACAAATCTGCTGTTGAGCAATCTATTTGCAGAAACATCCAATCATAGTGACAGGAAATTAAGTTGAATGGAGGATGTGAAGTTATACACTGTTTTTATACAGTATGGTGTGCTTTATCTTGTGGATATAAAATGGGTTTAATCAGTAGCATAGTTTGTCTTGTGCAGGACTTGGATATCTCATTGACGTTGCTTTTATCTGCTCACCTTCTAGTGATTGGTTCATTAGGTCTTTACACTCCTGTTAGTCATCAGTTGGAAAAATGTAAATACCTCAAACATTCTTATCACAATAAAAAATGGGCCATGCATATTCAACTTAATCCTCTCATGGGATGAGGCCTTATAAACAAATTGTTAAATAGTTACTAGCATATTCCAAATATTCTCATTTCAACCCTGAGCAAGAAAAAGTAATAGTTTTTGTAGTTATGTTGTCAATTCATAGTGCACCACATTTGATATTTACAGGTAGTAGTGTTTTTAATGGTTGCATCACATCTGGCTGTTTCTTAATTGTCACCCCTTTATCAAATACCAGCTGTTAACATCCTTCTTATCAGCTAGGTTTGCAGAATTTTGTCACATCCTCACTGCCAATAAATTTTGCATATCCAAGCAACAGCACAGACAGATTTAAGACCTGTCAGCTTAACCAAGCTGCTCATCATTTTCTCTAAGTATCTCTGAGTAAACCAGGTAGATTTTTCTGTTCCTACATTTTTATTTCCTGCAGAATTCACTTTCCGCACCAGATTTGATTTATTTCCCCTTTCCTTATACATACATATATATATCTATATATATATATATATATATATATATATATATATATATATA
>JAVQJD010026920.1:0-29078 GCA_036023655.1 Nannoperca australis | reverse complement strand
GTTGCGCTCAGCTGACTGCAAGTGAAAGCACCTCCAGAGCAACAGAAACACCAAAAACCTCTCCACCAGCACATTTGTGGAGGGCACGACTCCAACAAGTCAACACCAAACAAAAAACCCATAAGTACAAAGTTAATAACAAAAAGATTTAAAAGAGCAAGTAAGAAGAGCGGAGCAACCGTATCAGGCAGCACGCACTGATGCGCACTAAACTAAGCTAACCATCTTCTGACTCCTGCTTTAATATTCAACAGAGAGACATGTGGGTGATGTTGATGTGGTGTTCTCGTCATCTCAACGTTCAGCCACTCAAAGTCATGCTCCCCAACAACTGTCTAACAAGTCCTTTAAAGCAGTGAACGCAGCTTCTGTGCAGAGAACGATGGACTAAGTCATGTTTGTTTTTTTGGTTTAAAGCATCAGACTGCAGCCAAGATGGTAGTTAAATTTTTGCTCTCAGAACAGCTGATTAGGAGAAAAGAGTCGTCTGTGGCTGCAGTGTTTTCGTAATATATAGTACTTTGAAATGAAACACTTCATATGGTTAATAAGAAAAATAAATATGCATGGTTCCAAAGCAAATACGCAGATGTGCTGAAAACGATCCTTTTTAAGAGGACCTGGCACTTTACCTAAAAGAATGTCATTAGTGTTTGGTTCAGAGAAATGTATTGTAACTCATGGTCTAAGCTGTTTTATGGGTCTTTCCACCAGCCAAGAACTGTTTCTGTTACACACAACATCACTTGCTACTGGGTGGTGTAAGCTGCCTTTGCTATGTTTATCTAGGATTTGCATGTTTGACCCTGATGGGCAGAAATTAGGCTTCTGACCCACCAACACCTCCCCCCCCCCCACCCTCCTGTGTGTTTTTGATGGTTGTAAATCTGAGGGTCTTTGTTGGACAGGGCTCCAGTGAGGAGAGAGTTATTGGCCCTTGTTCCAATAAAGGTCAGAAATAAAATAGTTGTTTCAGCAGCAAAAAAAGAGGAAAGATAAAAAAGCTGGAAATAAAATGGAATGCTAAAATCTAAAGGTTTATCACACTCGTCTCTGCAGGTGTTAAAGGTTTAATAAACTAGCTCGACATAATGTTATGTATTTTAGGACTGTAGCTGTGTTTCCCTTTTTATCAAATGTAACACTCAGCTGTGGACGTATGTATATATACGTGATTTTTATACTGTAATACTCCAAACCCCCCTGTAGCCTTAAAGGTGGCACGAGGAACCGATAACAGGAGACAGGAGTATATTTATCTGTGTTGTGGAGAAACTGTGAGCGTTTCAAACTTACTGAACATGTCGACCGACAGCAGAGAAGTACATAATGCTGCAGAAGTGGTTTAAGCTTCTGTGGCTGTTTGACACATTTCTTTTTGACAAGATTCTGGGTTTCTGCTGTCAGTCCAAGCTGACCACGTCAGGCTCCAGATACCAACTTTTCAGAACGTACACAAATATTTGAACAGTGGTGCCAAGTGTATTTGTTCCTGGAGGTTCCTGACACATAGAATGTACATTTACAAAAAGCCTAAAACCTGCACAAAGGCTTTCGCATCATTGTATAATATCGTGGATCAGTTTTTCAGTCAAAACAACCAACCATCAACAAATAAGAACAGCAAACCAAACGACCACCAGTCAACCTGTTGCTCTTCCTGAGGAATACCAGCCATTCTCAGCCAGTGGTGGGCGGCAGAGCACCACATAGTGGGCAAAGCTACTTTTTTAAATATATAAATGTGCTCAAGAATTCACAAAACGTCAAATTAAAATTAGTTTTCTTTGGCTATCACCAACCAATCACAACACATCATCATGTAGAGACCAACATGTTAGCTAGCTAGCTAACGTTCCCTCGGATACAGCGACACAAAGACATGATGGGGGAGACCCTGGGCCAGTGTGGTGTTTAATACATCTGGATTCATAATGGCAGGCAGTGTTGCTGAGCTGACACACAGTGTGTTGAATGTGGTGAAATCCTGTCAAATGAGGCGCTAAAACCATCAAAGCTCCAGAGACGTTATGGTTTTTTTCTCATATACTTGGAAAGGTAGTTTTCTGAATTTTCTTCAAGAAAGTTCGATTTAAAAATGGACAAAACAGGTTTAGCTCACAGTTAAAAGTCTGCTTTGACACCATTTCCTTTCCTTGTTGCTATTCTTCCATGATGAGCTCCCAAGCACTTATGTCAAGAAATTATTTGAGACAGTTTCATATAAAATAATGTATGTTTTCCACATTTTACTGCTAGTTGAATGAAAGCGTCATTTGCAGAATCTCAAACCTCATCCGCAGAAAATCTAGCTGCCCGCACTGTTTGACTGACAGGAGGGACATTGTGCAGAAACACAGCAGCAGCCAGCACTCAGCAACAAAGATGGAGTCCAAATGAAAAAAGGATTTAAAAAAAAAAATAAAATAAAACAGGATGTCATGCGTTGCCTCTTCATAAAAGACTCTCATTTCCAACACATCCATTTTCATCAGTGTGACCGCTGCTGATCGCAGTGTGCCAAAGCCTGCTTGCCCAAATAAAGGTTAAAAAAACCAACAACGTTTCACCCGCGTCATCAAACCGCTGCCACTTCTCTTTCTGTGGTGACTTTTTTTTGTCGCTTGTTTGCTTGCTGTTTTTTTTGTGTGTGTGTTTTTTTTTCTCCGCAACAGCCTGAAGAAAGAGTCAGGCTGTCGTGATGTGTCAGTGTGGCTGTCACCTGAAGGTGGGGGGGTGGAGGGGGGCAGTCACACTCACATACATGTGTCACTTCACCAGGGGAGGGGGGTAGTGTTACATTAGCCCCCTTCCCCTCTTTATCCCTGACAGTCTAATTAGTCTTTATGGGCTGCAAATACACCTCAGTGTGTTGGAGCATGTACATACTGTGTGTGTGTGTGTGGGGGGGGCTTTACAAGGGGATGGGGACGGGGGCGGATGAAAGATGCCCTGATGAGTTATGGGTCATCAACACCTCCTCTGCTGCTAATCAGCACCAGGCACCCGCCCACCCCTCAGCCCCCACTAACACACTGGACGGGCGACATGCAAAGGTTAAGGAGGAGAGCGAGAGGTAAAACTTCGCTGGAGAACTGAGGCTACATCCACACGACTCCACGGCTGGGAAACATTTGAACACTGGAAATGTTGTCACATTTCTGTTAACTGAAAGAGACAAACCTTTAGGATGCAGATGTTTGTTGCATATTGCCATTGATTTTCTACGGGAAAACATCTTAAATTTGTCGTTTGCAAAGGCCAGCCTGATTATTGTGATTTTGTTTACCAATAAATTCTTTTCCCCCAGTGGTTCACCCAGTTAAAACTAAATTAAAAGTGCCTCAACATCCAGTCATGAAAAGGAGCTTTTCTTGGCTCATCCTCCACCGCAGAGATCAACGTACAAGCAGATCTCACATAATTCAGAACCGCGTGACTTATCTAAGTCAATAAATCAATTACCCGTTTCCTGTTCAAGGTTAATAACATTTCTAAACAAAAATCACTCATTCGGGGATAATAATTCAAAGAGCCAACCATTCATGTTTTATTGGCTCTGATAATATCTTGACATTTTCTTGACATTATTATCTTGACATTTTCTTGACAAACTACCGTTTCTACGTTCCGCTCATCTGCACCGCTCCCGTTCGACAAATGGGAGCTTCTGGCTAACCTTTCTGTGGGAAAACTGATATCAAGGGCTGGGAAGATTAGGCTTTTAATAACAAGGCCAATATTTGACTCCAGACATTCTCTGCAGTGCAGAAAAAAAATATCAATATTGCTAGTCATTAAACAAATGTTGAACAAAAAGAAATTGCTCTCGGACCAGTTCCCACTCCAGAGGCATGGCAGACGGACGCAGTAAAACATTTAATCACCGCTCTTTAAAAGCTCAGAGATTTATTCACCCCACACTGTAGAAGGCTGCAAATGGTGCGATCTGATCTGTTTAAAATACTGCCCTTGATCCGCCCAGGGCAAGAGGGCTTTTCTGGCTCATTTTGTAACGTGACTCGCTGTTTAACTGCCCACAAGTGATGGAGAGAGAGGGAGTTGGGGAGCCAACAGGCAGTAGAAGGTCAGCCCAATGTGAGCTTCAGAGCCTGGCTGGTAAACATCCCCGGGGAGAGGTGTAAGAGGCCGCTTACCCAACCTCGACCCGTAGCCCACCGGGCGCATCTCAGCAGATGAGGCTGGGGCTGCGGAGAAAACCACCAGCCTCCCACTAAAAAATCTTTCTCATTTGTTATTCACATGCCCTTAAGGGCCCAGTGTCTGCCTATCGACATCCATGCCAGCCTCTTTTGTGTCTGTAACACCTATCTGACTGTGGAGCTGGTGGGTGGATGAGCATGAGTTAAAGCTTCTCTTTGAGGGACCTCGCTTCACCTTTGATCATATGTTTTGGAACTTTTTACGCGCAGAACAAAAGTGCTTCCAGTATCGAACAGATGCTTTTTTCTGTGTGACCTTGTGAGGTGAGATGCATCGTGTGTGTGTGTGTGTGTGTGTCACTGTGATGAATCTCAGAGAGCTCCACAGCTGCCTCGCCATGTGCTGTTTCTGCGATTGTTTACTTGGGTTTGATGGATATGACGCCGTAATCCTTGTGACAAACCAACTGCTGCAGCGAGCCCGGGGCTGCTCCTCATGCAGCCCGGCTCGTTTGCACGGCCGAGTGATGTAAGCAGTAAAGACAAAGCCCAGATGACAAACACATGACGAGGTCGCTAGAAAACAACGTCTAGACATGTTTCTTAACTGACAGGGAACATGAATGAGAACCTTTGTTTAGTTACATGAGAGAAACCGCCGCCTCAAGTTCTGTTTCCTCTTGTATCAAACAATAAGTCCTCATCGTGGTGAGGATCATCAGTCTAGGAACAAAACAGCAGAGCTAAACACAAAAGGTCCAGGGCTAGAGATCAGTGAAATCTTTAGGAGACGGGATTGCACTGATGGAGAACAGTGTGTGTTAAAATGTTGTCTACGTACGCCTCAACATTAGCTACATTGCATCAACTTGTGATGTCCACGTGTCAGAACATGACACTATTCAACGTGACCACTCCAGAAAAGATGTCATTTTTTCACATCAAGTACCTGGATCAGCACACGTCACCCAGCTGACTACTTTTTCTGTGCGTATGGCATGTCTGCTGCACCATGTGGGCAGGAGCTGCAGGTTGGCGGAGTGGTACGGCTGTGTGCCTATCACTCAGCAGGTCGTGTGTTCGACCCCAGGCTCGCCCAGTTCACCTCCCCACTTGGAAGACGCTTTGGACAAAAGCGTCTGCTAAATGTAATGTAATGGTAATCAAATGACACATCTAGGGTTGCCCTTTAGATGCAGGGAAGCACTAGTTGAATTCTAAAGTAGTCATTTTTACCTTGATGTGGTTTTCACACTCAGTAGGTACTTATATATATTGTTGAATACAAACATAAAACCCCAGTAACATCAAAAAACAATCATTCATGCACTTTTGCTTTCTGTCACAGGGCAACACCATAAGCAATATCTTCCCCTAACCATAACCCGTAAAGTTGTTAGTTGCTGATCATGCCACACAGGAAGTCGTTAAAGCACTTTACAATGCCGTGACCATGGGGCAAACATCACCTGCTGAGGACTACTGTGTGATACCAGCTACTCGGAGGACCTTGTGGTAAGACTGTTTTGTCAACTGCTGTTTCTGTTGTCAAGACTTGCCAAGAACTTTCAACTTTCAATTTCCTTATCTTGTTAGAGAGATGGGTCTGAGGCGATTAATCAAATTTTATTTTCAATTACGATTTTGGCTTTCAGCGATTATGAAAGCTCAAGATAAAACGCTTTCCGTTTTACAATGACATCCTTGTTTTGTCTCGTGTTGTAAATCCAGCGCACCCCTCCCTTTCGCCCCCCCTAAAAACCCAAACTCACTCTCAGATAAAACTGCAAATACTGTACTGTGTCTGCACCACAAGGCAATACGACCAATTAGTTTAATCATCTGTAATTCAATCACAAAGTGCTCTGTTAAGTTCCTTTCTTCCATCGCAAAATCCACAAAAAGTTCAGTAAATGCATGATGTTTCCAAAGTCAATGAGTTATCATGTAAAATAATCTCAATATTGACCAAAATAATCATGATTTATTGCAGTAATCGAGCAGCCCTAGAGGAAAGCCCTGCTGTTATGGACCCACAGAGACATTGTCTGTGATATAAAGCCACACATATACAGTTGACTTGATTTGAACTTCTGCTCCCTTCCTGTACAGAGATAATACTGAAGATCACCTACAGTATATAGAAACACACATCAAACAGTGTCTAATCAGAATTGGGACTCCCAGTTCAGTCACAGTTCAGGGCTTTTGTGTGTGTGTGTGTGTGTGTGTGAAAACGTGTGCAGGTGATGTGTTTGTGCACAAGATCAGCTCAAAGATACTGTAAACTCCCGGGCAATTCTCTGAGAAACAATCCCTGAAATCCTGGAAACCATCAGGCAGCTCCACCAGCGCACAATAACAGAAGGCACGTGAAGATAGCTGGCCCTCTTCTTCTTCTTCTTCTTCTTCTTCTTCTTCTTCTTCTTCTTCCATCTCCCCTTGCACGCTCGATTTCTTTCATGATGCTATTTAGGAGCACAGCCTTGATAACTCTGCTGAGATAATCTGGCGTTGTAATCCTCTCTTCTGTAAATTGGGCCCTTCGACTGCCAAGGCGACGCTTCTGTGAAGTGCTTTTGAGAGACACTCTCCTACAGATTACCCCACTAGTATCCCATCTCGTTCCCCATTTCAGACACTTTCATGTTGTCTGTTTAGTATATATATTTTTAACAGAAAAGATTGTGATCTCTTTAAAGCATTGTAGTGTTTTTTTTCTTGAAAATCCACTTTGAGTGTTTTCACCTTTGCTGTCTCGTGAAATAAAAGCTCTGCCAAGAATTGTCAACAGAGTTAGGGACACTGCATGAGGCGGCTGTTTGGAAGATTGTGATTGCTCATAATAATCAGCGTGCCTCCAGGAAAGACCGTGTCTTTTGATGCTTCATAGTTGACAGAAGGGAAAGAAGCGTGTACATAGAGATGATCATGATGATAGAACTGCACTAAATCTGCTTCACGGGTGGCAGCTGGAAGAGGCTTCGCCCCAGCCTACACGTTTTGTTACTATGGGTTCTTGTGCCATATGGTCTAATAGTATCTCAAAGAAGTGAAGAAAAACACTCATATTCTAGCGATTGTGCTCGTGCACAGAGAGCTGTCATAACTGATGCAATCTTTTTGTTTTGCAATGTTTCTCTATCCTGAAGAGGATAAGACCAAGGCTTCATCCCCACTAACACGTATTATTTATCCAAAGCTGATTGGGGTTGAACCTGGTTGATAGGCACACAGCTGTAGCTACAGCCACCACACCACATAAAGAAGGGCTCGTCCGGGATTTGAACCCGGGACCTCTCGCACCCTAAGCGAGAATCATACCCCTAGACCAACGAGCCACATTTAGCAGAAACAGAGAAGTTTTAAATGTTTGCTTCCTATATTGATATATATATGCTCTTATCTGCCACAGTGTGTTTCCCTGATTCGTCACGCCCATATCTCGTGACCCTTTCCCAGGGGAAACCTCAGCCTACACATTTATAATGAATTACAACACTTACTTTCAGTGACAGTTCCACCCGATCGTCCGTCCAAGCAGAGAAATGTCAGCTCTAACTTTTTTCCATTGCTGTTCTCCATTCAAAGTGTTTTCTGCAGGTATAAGCAACCAACCGCAGAGCAGACCATCTGCTTCTTTTCTACACCGAATGGTCATGTGATCTGTATTTCCAGGCGGAGATTATATCTGAAACTGTGATAAAATGCTTGTGTGTACAGAGATTGTTTGGGTGTTTTAAAATGAAAATGTATTAGTGAAGAAGTTTGCCTGCAAAAGAGACACATCTGGCAAAAGCAGAATAATTGTGTAAAACATGTAAATACATGGTAACATCTTGACAGATGGCTTCGTTTTGTTTGCGCCTGGCAGCTTGTTTCTTGAGTTTTTTTAATTTCTGTTACTTTTTATTTTTCTTGTTTGTGTAATATTGAAACATTTGGGCATAAAAATATCCAAATGTCAGTGCCAGTCTTCATCTTCATCATCAACATCTTTATTCGTCTGTTGAAACAAATATTCTTCTCTTCCCTTAAACACCTTTAATAAAATACAATTAATTCTAGTTTTTTAAACATAGCTACTCACTCATGAAATTCACCTCAAGTTTTAGTTTTAAAAAGTTATTCTATTAAGACGATATTAAGGCTTAAAGAAGTCTCTCTCTCTCTCTCTCTTTGATTGACAGGCTTCTCGTACTCCTCACCACCTCAGGCTGCAATGTTAAATTTTACACATTTACATTTAGACAAGATATAGCAGTGAGCAGTAAAGCCAAACCCCGGCATTTATAATGAGCATCTTTATGGACATCCAGTAGGTTGACATCACAAAGTGATACAGTCTGTCCTTAAGTTTGTGATCTGAAGGTCGCCGGTTCAATCCCCAGACCAGCAGGATGGATCTGTGTGAAAGTGAAAGTGCTTGCTTTTCCCTCATTACCCCAGTGAAGATAACATTAAGCATAGATATAAAACTGTTTTATATCTATGACATTAAGCAAGGCACTTAACCTCAACCTGCTCCAGCGGAGCCAACAGATCACAGCGTGGTCGTCCTGGGCAGCTTCCAGGTGTGAATATGTGTTTGTAATATTCTGAAATTGGATTTTACAACTCTGTAAAGTTATCACAGCAGCAACTCTTATATCTTTTGGTGCTATGAGCAGGAGGTAAACAGTGTTAAAAGAATATATATATCTGTGAAAAGAGAATACACTCCACTTTATGCAGAGTAATGATAATTTAAATATAAAAGACTATAGGTCTATTGCTTCATCATGAGTATCAACAGATCATGTTGGCCTATTTCTTCCACGTGACACGCTCGCTTCTCAGCAAAAATAGATCGTGAATTCATCTGTTGATAGTCATCAAACCAACCACATTCACACCTTTCACCAGTTTCAATGTCACAGACATATATATAGTATATAAATATAATTCTTTTTAACTCCCCAGTTACAACTGAGCAAACACCTCTTTATCCTTTTCTGTCTAAACTAAATAGAGATTAAATGAAAGGAAATCTGAAAGGCAAACTCATTGTAGTAACAGCCACACTGTCTACGTGTGGACAGCATGCACTTGCAGGACGCAGCAGGTCAGTGAGGTAGACGTCACACCCACAAGCCCCTCAACGGGCTGCAAGGGTGTGACACAGATGTTGAACTGAGATACGTCCGGCTCTGACTGTTGTTAACCTCTCTGTATTACTCAAGTTCAGCTAATTTGTGCACGTAAATTGTTATTTTAAGGGTGTGAGTAGGCACTCCAGTACCTGTTTAGGACTCACACTAAACCTAGCCTATGTACCCTAACCTTTCAGATTATGATGCGGGCCAACACACTGACCCATGTTCGCTATTCTACGTCTCTCTCAGCTCTTCTTTCCTGCACCTGCCTGGTCATCGATCCACACAGCGTCCACTCCCTAACGGTAGAATGACCTTCCTGTTCTAGTGATAATAGAGGAGTGACTCCCTGCCCTCTTTTGCAGAATGAAAACTCACACTTCACATCATCCCCTCCTCCAAACATGGAATCACATCCCTTCTCCACACCGTTCCTCTTTGCTTATCCTAATGCGTTCTCATCAGAAACCCCTCTTCTTCTCCACTTGGCCTCCATTTCCTGGCTGTTGCCTCAACCTTTCATCATCCTGTCGCAGCAGCGTTCAGAAAGTGCTGTGGTTGTAACCCTTGACCTTCTTAGTAGTGGCTTCTTGTAATGATAGTGATCTACTGTAGCAAGTGAAGCTCATTCTACTTTGGGGCTCACTGGAATTAGTCAGATATTGTCTTACACAGTCAGTGCAAGTGGATGAAAAAGGGGGAAGTGTACCATACAGTATTTTATTTGGTGCAACCTTGTAGCACAATAACAATAACTATATAAAGCAGGAACACTTTGGAAAGACAGATGTGCAGTGTCCACTTTATTCCTTTTAAGGGAGTTAAGAAATACTAAGTGAAGAAAGTGCATGCAGTATATCTGTCATTCTAATGTAGTCCTGCTTTTAACACCAAGTTATAGTATTGTCCAGTGAAAACCATATATCTCCAGATCTGGTTGTTAGAAACTTTTGACCATCAAGGACCTTGAAAGCCACCAGTTTGTATATTAAAAAAATTAACAAATAGTCTCTCATTTCACCCAGAACAAAGACAGCTAAATAAAACAAGTCAAGTCTTTAAATAATCAGGTTTTAAAATGAAACAGATACCAGTACAGTTTGATAAAAGGCAAGAATAGGAAAAGAAACAATGTTCAAAGGAAATATAAGACAGAAGAAAATTAAAAGTCAAGTAAATCAGGAAAGGCTCTCCAATAAAGGTATGTTTTAAGAAGGGGCTTGGAGAAGATCACTGACTTAGCCTGGGGTTCCTGACTGCAAATGCTCTGTCCCCTTTTAGCCGGGTCTCTGGAAAGGACAAAAGGGCCATGAAGAGCCTTAAAAGTAATAAGTAAAATCATAAAATCTATTTGACAACACACTAGCAGCCAGTGTAAGTCGGCTGAACAGGTTCTTGTTAAAACAAGCAAGGACTCCAGTTCAAGAAACAAACAAGACTTGCATCAAAATGCAGCTATTATTGGGACAACCCCAAAGGCCTCAGCATGCTTCAAACAAACTTGGCCCTGTTGGCCGATCACGTATAACATCCAAGGTGTTAATAACAGTTCTGAATGGCTGCATGCTCCTCCTGGCTGCATCACACTGCCTCCTGGATCTGTCTTTTGCTTGTCTTTGTAATTTAGACGCTATGAATCGTACAGATGAAGCCATGCAAGTCGTTGATCTCAGTTGTTTGAATGAAAAATAGAGCTTAAGAGAGAAGTTCAAACTGGATACTTTCACACCTCTAGTCTCTGCATAAACTGGACATTATTATGGGATTGTCTGTTAAGGAAAGTAACAAACACCCTCAGATCATCCGGTGATTCAGACAACCCAACAAGAACTTCTTTTGAAGGATATTAAGGCCTTTAAGTTTTTCCCAACCATGCCTTCACATCGCAATGTACCTATTTCAGGATGTTTATAATATTACCTCTGACCCTGGCTGCTGATGGACTAGATTTATCTATCAATGTGAGGTGGCTATAGCAAAACATTAGAGCAAAAATGCCAGAAAACATCAAACGAAGGTTTTGTGGAGTAAAGCAGGAGAATTAGAGCTGCATTTTCTATCATTGTCTTCACCGTCTGCTTTAAGTGGTTCCATGTATGGATTCCAGTGACCTGTCTAGACATTGGGGCAGGCAGGAACCTGACCAGGACAATGCCTTTCCAGCCTCAAGGTGAAATTTGAGGATGTGTGTAGCTCAATGTTGGTGCCTGTATGACCGGAGGTCCCTCGGGGCAAAGAGTGAACTCTCTCACCTAAATAAACACTCACATTATGTATGTTTTATTAGATGCAGTAACCACTGCCCTGAATCCATGTGCTACAAACACTGCATAAACAGCAACGAATATTTCTGTCCTGATTTGATTCAATAATGTACTGATCTTCCTCAAAAACACCCACAGCATTAGGCAGTTATGTACTTACAACACATACGGTTATTATTATTTATTACATGTAGTTTATTTAGCTCTGTCTCAGCCTGTTGTCACACAGAGTAATAGAAATACAGAAAGAACAGCAGTTATGCATTAATCAATTCATGTGCTTTTGCCAAAAAGACAAAAAAAGAATTAGGCCAGCTCTGGGCTGAATGCCATGAGGTTCCTCAAGATGTGTTCGATCACATGGATGCTAACCACATGATGGTGTTTTAGCCACAGAGTAATCTGGTGCAGCTCAGAGGCCTTGCGGTCGGAGGGAGCGTCCTTCAGCCAGAGGGCCGAAAGGAGTTCAAACTGCAGACTCAGCAAGTGTCCACTCTGCTGGAGTGTCCTTGAGTCAGAGAGTGAAGCTCTAGCAGTACGAAGCACACCGCCATTCACTGTTTACAGAAAATATAACATGGGAAGAATGTGTTCCCCGGATTTGCAGCATTTTTCTGCTGCATTTGTTTTTGGGTGTCTCCTAGTGGAAATGTTTAGCGGCCGTTGTAGCACGTTTGCCCTTGTCTACCACCGTATGTGTGCAAACAGTTGCCTTTTTACACATTCAGCAGATGTGGAACAACATTAGCATTCATTCTGAGTCGTGTTTCTGGCCCCCTGACAAACTTAAAAAATAATTTTCACTCTCCATTTATCTCTGCTTTGGTATTCACCGGCTCTTGTGACACATATTTGGCTCTTTAGCTGCTAAATGCTCCGCTACATACACCAGCAAGTCTGCTGTCTGCTGTACTGGGCAGGTAGCATAAAGTCTGCTGGTCATTTCACCTCTTTCACATTATTCACTCCATTGTTTATATAAAAATATTGATTAGTGAATTTGAGGTGTTTACATTCCGTTTATAATCCTGCTAGCCAGATACAGGGTTAAACACATATTTAATTATCTTGTTGTATTAAGGCGTTAAACCATCATGTTATAATCAGGACTTTATGATCTCATTATCTAAAGACTAGAGGTCGTCATAATATTATATGTCGGCTTATTACATTCTCATCTGTTGTTCTCCTCTGGGATGACTTTCTCTCTCAGGACTACGAGGAATCACTCCACGATGACTTTGATGAAGCATGAATGAAGAAAACAAAGCCACTATCCCCTAATAATGAGACATTTTAGGATATGAACACAAGAAAACATCACCATCATAATTGAATTGTTATCTTGAGGAACTGGGTTTTAGAAAACACAAGCATCATTTTTTATCCAGAGATGAGGTAGAAGCTTGATGTCTCGAGATGAAGAGATAACTGAGTCATAACCTCCAGGTAATGGATATAAAACATTATTAGCAATAACAAGCACATGTGCTCTAGGGGTAAATACGTTTTCAGAATCACTAAGATTATATAGTAGTAGCAGTGGTAGTATTGCTGAAACAGAAGGAGCTTAACGACCATCTCTTCCAACCATACGCTACAGTTTGATGGCTTAACACAAAATCATTGGTATGCAACAGTGGATACATACACTCGGAGGGTATCATGTTTGGGTCTGTGGGACTTGTGGACGTTTTGCGACAGCAGTAGATTTCTGTCTGAGCCTCAGTTTTTTGGCAGTGACAGAAGAAGTGAGAGAGAGGATTGCTGCTCCTTTTGTTCTGCTTCCATTTGTCCTGAAGCTGACCTTTTGACATTCATTCAGATGATAAACAAACACCCAAATCTCTCCTAAGCTTTGTTTAGTTGAAAAACCTGCTCAGGCTTACGGATCCCAGTATTGGATTAAGATCACAGACACCACCAGATACACGCAGCGTATCGCTAATACAGCCAAATGGCTAGAAATGTTTCCAGTCTCTCCTCATGGCTGCTCGTGTTATGAAGTCACCACTTCTTCATACTCAGCTGTGAGTGATGAATACATTAAAATAGACATTAAGATCAGGAGCCTAAGGTATGTTTTACTTTCACTATATGTGGAAATATATCTTTGACATAAGTGCAGCCTAATCTCTACATGATGGGATTACTTCAAGATGCGATCTACACCCAGTACGCTCTGTAATGGCATGTTTTAGTTGCTTTGGCTCTGTACTCCAGCACATTTGATTTGATTTGAAATGAAACAATGACCAGTCAGCTTTCATTTGGGTTTGTTTACATCCACATCAAGTGAACAGGACTCAAGCTCTTTTTATACATGTCCCCCCAATTTAGGACATTGCAGCAAGGGAAGGATTTGATATGTAAAGACCAGGACTGGGTGATTTACATATCAAATTTAGATTTTCCAAATGGCCACCGGTGATTGCTGATATATTCATGTGTGTGAGTGTCTACGGCCTTTAATGTGAAAATCTAATTTTCCTCAAACATTACAGCCTACAGGCTTCTCTTCCTCACGTAAACTAAATAAATCACCTTGAGATATTTGCTAAGTAATATAAGTAATATGCTGTAGCGCTGGGCTGAACAGCTGTCTGACACTATTAGAAAAGAGTCTGGTGGCGTCAGATGAAAGATGCCTCCGCTTGCAGCCTCCAAATGAACAAACAGATGGGAAGAACATAACTATGCTATCAAATGATCCGGCTGCACAACTGCACATAATTCTAATTCTCAAAAAGGATTTAGGAATTGATGTTGCTTTTCACCACCAATCGATTGGACGATAACCACTAAAGATCATTGTCATGTAGTCACTGCCCTGTTTTGTGAAAGTCTTGTTGAAAGTCATTGCAGTGCCAACTGCCAGTTCCTATTCATGCACGCATTGAATTGTGCTTTACAGGTTAATGAATTCTCGAGGAGGCAGAAAATCGACAGACAGAAATCGCCCAGAAAAACAGACAATGACGATGGTTAATGGCTGATAGCCGATATGTTTGTTAAATCGCTCAAACCTGGAACAGACGAGGCAACCTAGGATTTTTTTTTGTGGCCACATGTGACTCTCAGTCACCTGCATGACCCCAAATGATCATGTGTTTCACTTGCCAGAGAACACAGAGCCCAGTGATTCTGCAGAGCATCACTTACGTCCAATCCCAACATTCAGAACCAAAGCAGGAAGCAGTCCCATCTCATTGTAGCAAGATAGAAAATAAGGGTGTAAAGCTCAGGGTGGTGGAGAGTCCAGCCATTCTGACTTTCACGCTAGAGACAGGAGTTTGCATCCAACTTTAAACTAATGTTAACACTGAGCAAGATCTTCAAAACCAAGACTTTATGTTTTTAATTGCTGCACCATTTTACCAAATGGAAATATTCTACATGTCTTGTGTATAATTGTATGCAAATATCCACAAAATGAACCCTGATATTTTTGGTAGCTTTGGGAAGTTTGTGATCTCCACTAGAATCTGCAGCAACATTCTGCAGGTCTGAACAAGATTAACGCTCCTTCTCAAACCTTATCCAAATGTTTTAGTTGCCTAACCTCAACAATGCATCATCAATAGTGTGTTTGCCATTCATAGATGAATACACAGAATTGTCCAAAATCATAATTCTTGCTGGCAATAGGGTGGAGACCAGACTTAAGGCAAGCATCACCAGGTAAGATACCATCTGTCTGTCGATGTCTGTGGGTCATTTCCTGTGGGGATTTCCAACCAAATATTCAATATGATGACTTTATAGGTCCCATAGAAGTTAGAGGGACAGTGTACAGAATATAAAGATATATAAATATCCATACTATGTATATTTTAAAATATACATAGTATGGATATTTAAAAATGCTTCCATGCTGAGTTTCCCTACACTGTAGCATAACAGAAGAACATTGTTCCTCCATTCAGCTCAAGTTTGGCATTACCATAAAGTATATGCCCAACGTTCAGTCACATAAATATATACAAAAGATCCAGAGTAAAAAAGGACAAAATGCACATTATTTCAGTCCATTTGCACACCCCATCAATCCAAGATACCTCATATTGTATTTTCCCAGTGGAATAGCACTAATACATTTACATATATTAATGATTTTATACAGGCAGGCATATGCCCAGCTTACTAGTAAATACAGGTAGATTTTCAGTCTCTGCAGTCCTGTGAGAGGACGAGACACTAAATTCTTGTGGAACATTGTCATCATTATGCTGGATTCATAGCCCACACCTCTCCCTTTGTGTTCTTCAGCTTTCAGTGCCTTTGCTTCCTCAAAGAGACCCATGGGACCCAACACAAAATATATAGCTTGTGTGTGTTTCTCATAATTGCCTCTAAGGTGACGCAAGTCTCCGAGTCGTTCCAGCGGACTCCAAAATAGGCTGTTTGAATTCAGCCATTGTGCTCACATGCTCCTCCCTCAGCACAGGCATTTGTTGATGTACTGCAGCATGATCGTCAGTCCTGCCTTAGCCTATAGGTTGCAGGATCATTTCTTAAGACTCCTCTCATGGTCACAAGAGCATCTTGTGTTTTGTATTTGGTTTTGGTATTTGGCCAAAAGTGTGTTGCTGCAAGCTTTCCACAAAATGTACTGAATTAGTGTCCAGTGAGTACATCAACAGCACATGGCAGGTTTATCTGAATAATAATAACCTTGTTTATGTAACACTTTTCAGAAATATATTTACAAAGTGCAATGATCATTTATGAATAGTTAAAGACAATGAGAAAAGAAATAAAAGCATATGAACTACATGATGTTTGTGCCATTTCTCTAAATTAATCTTCTCTATTAGAGACCTGATGAAAAATACCTATTCATTGCAAAATGAGTGTTTTCTGATATAAGGTAAGCTTAAGCTTATGCAACTAAAACTATGTGGTTACCATTAAAGAATAACTGGCTTTATATTTTTATTATTGTAAATTATTCCCAAAAATGAATTGATCAGAATAGGAAGTATTATCTGAGTAGACACCAGCCTGAAAGCTAATGCCTCTGTGCCACAGAACTTTGTATATATATATATATATATATATATATATATATATATATATATATATTTTTAGCATTCAAAAAGCTCACATGAGGTAGCCATTGTCACACAAAACAGCACCAAAGCTGCAGATCCTGTATGCTAACAAGACAAACATTGTTTTCTATTGGTTAAAATGACATGGTGATCATGTGTTATACAATATATTAGCAGATACAATATGGACAGAAACCCCCGGGAGATGTTAAAAAAAATCAATGAAAGAAACCTTCTATTGCAAAATGTGTTATCTGGCTGAGGCTAGCTTGAAACTGTGACTTTGACTTTATCATCACGACCATTCAAGTAGCTTTTTTTTTACCTGCCTGTCAGAAGAGACAGAGAGACTCCAGTATCCCTGTCTTGTGAGTGCCTTTGCAAAAGTTTTGCAAGCTTGCTGCTGCGACTTCCTTGTTCCTATGCAAACAAGTGAGCAGCAGTTTGAATGATGATGACAGCCCACAGCACTGCAGCCCTTTTCTAACCAATTATTGTGTTCCAATTTCTCAACACCTCTGCTGTTTTTACTGGATGTGTGGTTTTGTGAGATAAGACGGCAAAGAGTCAAAGAGTTCACTCCCCTTTGTATTCTGAGAAACATAAAATGAAGTTGACGAGTCAGGTAGAGACAGTAAATACCAACCTTCATCACAAAGTCACTTCCGCATTGACAGAATCAGTGATCAGTGATCAAAAATATATGTTATAAAAAAAATTTATTTTTAAGTTAAAGGCTTTACTGTTTAGTTTAAGATTAGTTTAACATTTTGGTAAACGTGCCAACCTGCTTTCTTGAGTTAGATGAGAAGTTTGATGCTACTCTCGTTTGTATGATAAATATGAAGCTACAGCCAGCAGACAGTTAGCTTGGCTAAGTACAAAGACTAGAAATAAACACATAACCCCTGTGAAAAAACAACGTTATAAGATACAACTATCTAGCTGTTTCCAATCATTATGCTAAGCTAAGCTAAACATTTGCTGGCTGTAGCATCATATTCACCATACAGATGTGATAATCGTATAAATCGTCTCATCTATCTCTCTTCAAGAAAGCAAAATGTTAAACTGTTTGTTTAAAAATACCTATAACCTTTAAACCAGCAGTCACCTCATCACAGTAGCTTAGTGTGCACTCTGCACATGTCAAAGTGCACAAACACCAGACCCCCAGGCCCCAAAGGTGTTTGCGCCCAGGATGCAACCACTGCTCTCTTACTCTGAAGTAAAGAAAGTTCTGAAAATTCAAAAGAAGAACAGCTTGTCAATACATCAAGCCTTTTTCCTGCCAAAGCCCTCGCTGGCAGGGTACTGTGGTGAACTGAGGGTTGCCAAAGATTTAGCGAGTCCACACGAATCATGGCCCTCTGAGCTTGTGTCCTCTCCCTCCCCTCACAAGAGCCTCACCATAACAGGCAGCGTTGCACTGCCAAAAGAAATGACTGGGGTAAATCTTTTAGTCCACCAAAAACTCACAACCATTTTTCTGCGGCTTGAGGCCAAAGAGGAATGTAATGAACAAGCATGAACTGAAAGGAGGCCATCTTATTTATCTGACTACCACAGCGGCAAACAGTATATGTATCATAACCAGTGCAGACAATTGCTGCAGGACTCACTTGAACTGTTGTCCTTCTTCTTTTTTTTTTTTTTTTTTTTTTTTACAACACGAGAACATTTTGACAAGAAAGACTGACTGCAATGGAAATGAAATAGATGAAGGCTAGAGATTTATGAGTCAGTGACTCCATGGCCATCTATTAGATTATTATCAAATGCTGACGCAGAGTCAAACCAAATGCTTCAGCACTGCCATCTCTGCACAGGTTTATTAGTGTTTCTGGGAATGAACTGCACATCATAATCACCAGCTGATTAACTGTTCTCGGTACATGTTCAATCTGCCTTTCAAATTATATCGAGCTTCTATTCTTCGTGGGACATTCAGAGAATGTGCAGTTTGCATGTTCAGTGCCTCCTATACATCTCAGCTTCCTATAGGAACATGATCTATAGTATGCATTACATCAGTTTTTTGTTTGTTTGAGTATGTGTTGTTGTCTGTAGTGTCACAATGATAGATTTGGAGTGGACTAAACACTGTACAGTAATTAAACAATTAGCCAATTAATCAATTAGCTGATTGCCAGACAATTAATTTACAGCATTTGGAATGGTCTTAGTCATTTATCAAGCAAATAATGCTTGAGTGGTTTTCTGCTTTTCTTGGTTTTATACCATTATCAATTGAATATCTTTGGGGTTTGGACTGTTGGTCAGACAAAATAAACTATCTGAAGATGTCACCTTGCACCTTGGGCCCTCAGAACTTGTGAACGTTGTTATCATGTATTATATATATTAGCATGTACTGAACCTGAAGTGTCAAAAAAAGACAACTGAAAAATGTGTTTAGAAAAATGATTATATTCATTACATTACATTACATTACATTTAGGCATTTAGCAGATGCTTTTATCCAAAGCGACTTCCAAATAAGATAATAAAATATTCATTTTAATATTATGGTGTAATACAATATCATTTATAATAGAATAATGTGGCTAATGTAGTTTAACATTCCTTTAAATAGCTCCTCCCATAAAGTCCAGTGAGTTTAAAGCTCCTGTCCTGCTCTCTGATTGGTTGGCCGGGGTTCCAGGGGCCCTGCTGTTCTGGCATTCAACATCTGGGAGAAAAGTGAGCCGAGCTGGGCGTGGCGCAACGTAAAAAAAAAACCAATCGGAGGCTACGCGATCCTGAGGTCGCTCCGTGATTGGGTGGAACCCCTGTCAAACGCCAGCGCGGGGGGCGTGGCCTGAGCGGCTCCCGAAGTGTTGTGATTTCAGTCTGGCTCCAGTCTCGTCTCAGCAGTGAGGGGCGCCTTTTCGCTGCTCTGGCGCTCCGGGATTATTAACCATTTGTCGAAGAAAACTAGCTGAAACTAACAACTCTGCCTTCGCCGCCGCGACTTTACCGCTTCTTTCTCCGCCACAGTATCTCCCCTGAGAGACGACGGCTTCCCCCCCCCACCCCAACACTGGAGCTACGTAGGAAACAATAAGGTAAGAAGTGGTTTGCTAGTTGATGACTTTACCGATGCCGCCGCTGCTGCTGCGCTTACTTTGCTCTTTAGGAGTCAGGTTCTCCAAGTTTTCCATAACGGAGAGATTATTCCACAATTTAAAGGGCGTTCAAACCTCTACACCCATTTAAATCACGTAAACACAGCATTCCCGACACGAACTACCTCTGCACTCTCTGCAAGTTGAATTATCTGCCGCCTGTTTGCTCTTTTCCTCGGATGAACGGCAGAAATGACAAGCCCCGTATCAGCTGCCGTTCCTCTGCTTTTGCGAGCTCTTGGAGATGTTGTGGTCCTCCGTGCTGTGCTCGTGCTTTGACACAAAGTCGCAGATGTGGCCACATATTCTTTGCGTGAAATGCCTCCGTTATATCAAACCCGCAACACCACAAAAACCATGTTTTGTCCCTCTTTTGACTCGTCTGCAACTTCTCAGCAAGCAGCCGATGACGGCTCTCTCTGAGTGGCATCTTGCCCGAGACGAATTCATTTGAGCTCGTCAGCGCCCGGAAAGAAGGGACCGTGTTTGCGTTACTGTTTTTTATGCACATTTCCCTCTCACTTTGCATAGATTTTACCTGCTAAATCATGCTTGCTTCATCTGCAGCTTTATTTTATTTTAAAGGGGGGGGACGATGAGCTCATTGTTCTAACAGGTTTGTGCGTTTGCACGCAGAGTTGCAGCAGCAGCCTGTGTTGGACTTTAGTATTGCCTACGATGCACAAAGAGATTAGAAACCGGTGTTTTTCTCTCTTCAGATTCCCAGGAGCGGCTGGTGCTTATTTGTGTTGGAATAGATTCTCAGAGCTGCTCTTGAGCCATCCATCCTCTGCACAAGAGCAATCACAGACCCACTGTGATCTGTCTCAGCCTGTTGTGCATTAGCCCTCTCATTGCCCTCAGTGGGTGTTCAGTTTCAGCTGAGGCTAAGAACATTTCAACAATAAATAAATCTCTCTCGTGCACAAACAGAGACAGGCTGCACTTCTTCCACCTGGGCCTGTTGCAAGGCGATATGTGCCTTCTTGTACCTGACTCGAAGGTAGCCGCGTCCTGTTGTTTTTCCTCTCTGATTCATTCCCAGCCTTGCAAAAGTTTTGCAGGCATTTTAAAAATTCATGTTCAGCTTAAGGGTTCCATTGCCTTGATTGAGGCAACTTCTGCTCGTTCAGACTGTGCTGCTTGGCTGTGGTGGGGGAAACATCATGCAGTCCCTCCTCCAACAAGTCAGATGTTTAAGAGGAGACCGTGTGGTCGCATCTTGTGATGTTCTTAGGTTTTACCGTGTCCTCGCTCCTCTCAACTGATGCAGAGATATCGTAGGATGGGGCTGCTTGTGGTTTCCTACCGCGGTTGTACAGTGACTTAGCACTCTGTGCTGCTGTCAGACGACATTGCAATGACGTTTGGGGTTATTTTATTTGACATGTTGCTGATCTGCTGACAAGGAGAGGTGCTACTGCCCTGCAGGAGAAGACCGAGAGATGCTCCTGTGTAGCCTGAGGCTGACTGATACTTACCAGCATGTCTGCCTGTAGTCCTGCTTATACCATATAGTGCATACAAATCTATATTCAACCCTCGTATGTGGCGTTCTCCTCTTCTTTCAAGCAATCAACTCGTCTCTGTCTTTTCCTGTTTTTTTTTTTTTAACACAACACCATTAGGAAAGTCACATTCTGCTGACGGCTGAGTTCCAGCCGTAAATGTGCGAGAGAGCAAAGTAGCAGCAGTGCATTCATTTCCTCATCACCTCTGAAAATTGCTTGCTCTTCGTCCAGCTCTCATTTTCAGGCCCTGATAGGTCCGTCGCTCAGTTAGCATGGTTAATGGTGCATTTAGCCCAGGTTGTAATTTTATTTCCGATTTCCATTTCGGCACTTGCTTTTAGTTTGAAATGACAAGAGGCCCCGATGGAGGGGCCCCCGCGTGTGCAGATGGCATCTTCCTAATGGGTCCTCAGGGTAATGATGGTTGAAATAGGCTCCTAACCAGGGGCTGAGGACTGTGGCCCTTGGGGGACATTCAGCAGGCCTATTTCCATTTCCATCATCAAGATAAAGTGCTCAATATCCAGCATAGCTACGTGTAACACTCACACACACACAGTTAGTCTGCAGTTTGGATGGAATGGTCAGAAGAAAACTAATTTGGTGGGACAGATGAAGTTCTGTTACATTAACCCCCCCCCGGCAAACTTGAAGTCGCTGCATTGCTGCACTCAGGCTCAGCTGAACGTGAGGGCATTGGATAATATTTTTTGGGCTGCTGTTGTTGTGGCCCCTCTACAACAGCGATTTGTCTGAAGTGTCTCGTGGCATTGTGCGACTGCTGATGTCTGAAGGACTGGGCCGGTGCAGCACCGTGCTACAGGAAGCAACAGTTAATCTCAGCCCCTCGTCCTCAACATATGGGACTTTGTTTGGCCCTGCACCTGAGAGAGGCACCGGTCTGTGGCACCTCATATTTCATTTTGATAATGACTGGTTACCCGTGGCAACTGGGCAGCCAATGAGAACCCTGCTTCTTGAACTGGATAGTGGGGGAAAAAAAAGGAGAAGAGGGTGGGCCATGAGGATGTGAGCTCCGAGACCGTGTCCCTCCCCCAGCCCCCCACCACCTTTTCCTGGCTGGTTGGGTTGTGTACAGTGAAGGGTGTGGGACCCCTGGGGAGTGAATTATTACCTGTCAGCCCAGCAGGCTCCCTGTCATCCATAATCCAGGGCTGACACAGCACAGTCCGATCCAGGCTATCTGCGGAGACCACCGGGCCTTGGCTCCTGGATCTGGCCCCGGTTGGCCACAGCCGGACAGAAATCACATTAACATGTTGCCTCAGGCATTACAAATGCACAGGTTAAGAAGAGCAGGTCAGACCTGCCTCGTTCCCTCAGCAACGTGGCTGAAGTGGGTCCTCCATCACTGCCCTGACTGGATGGGGCTTCTTCTTTCAACTGAGCAGAAATAACTTTGCTTCTACCTGAAAGAAAAGTTTCCCCTCCTCTTTTTGCTGATTCAGTGCATAGTATCTCCCAGCTATCTTGGCCTGAATGGTTTTTAAAGTTCATGTACAGGTTTGCCTGTGGCACAGACATAATGTATACTGCCAATTCTGCTACATCTGTTTGCTATTGCAGCCTTCTGGAAGTAAAGGTGAATCCAGTGGATGTTTTCAGCGCTGACAGCCTTTTCTCCCACTAGTCCAATCATCGGCAATTAGATTTAAATCCATGGCAGGCTTGTAATTACTTTTGATTCCAAAAGCAGGCGTGCAGTGGCTTCCCTCCTGTGGTCCTGGTGTGGTTAGTGCAGGACTGGAAATTATAGCCAAGCTGATGAGTGTGTAAATTTTGGGAAGAAAAGCTTGGAGTTCAGTGAAAGGCTAGAGGGAAGGAGAGGGAGAAGAAGGAAAAAGATGGCGGGAGGCGGCGGACCACAAACTGGACAAGTGACAGGCCCCGGTCCGTCCATCCAGACTGGCTGTCTTCCTGAGGTTTTGTCGAGCTGTTCTTCAGAAACGTTAACCCCTTGTCAAACATGGACTTGGGCTCCGCTTGCCAACCCACCACGGCCACAAGCAGTGCAGCAGGAACCCTGGATGTCTGGTTACACTTCATGAAGCACAGTGGATGGAGTCCAGCAATTAGAGGGGGGGTTATAACCTGTAGCTCGCAGTGTCAGCAAATTGCTTCAGATTTATATTTTTTAGGCTAAAGAGGGTCTCATGAAAGATTCTTTGTCAAGATGCTTTCATTAAAACCTCAGTTGCTGTATGTGACTTTTATTCCATGTAAAGTCATGCACGAAGGTGTCTGTGTTTTGTTTGTGGTTTTATTTTTATAACATCTGAATTCTGCAGCCAGAGTCTTAAGACTTGTAGATTCATGCCTTTTTGTCTCCCTCACTCTTGTGTCAAAGGAGAGAGCACCTATTCACTATAGTATCATAGACACACAGACACGCACTTTGACTTGTGTGACAAGGAGGCTGTGTGTGCTTCCCACAGGGCAGCTGGGAAGCAGCATGCACAACAAAAAAGCATCTCGCTTGAAGGGAATGAAAATGAATCATCCAAAAAACGAATCCTTGTCATTTTTTTCATGCATATTTCATGTGGAGAAGTAGCTAATGCGGCTTCATATGCACATGGATTTTCACCGTTTTAAAGGATTATTAGCTGATGACTCAGCGCAAAGATCTTCCAAAACTCCCATTTAGCTGCGTCATCCACAATCCCCACAATCCTGTTTATTTTAAAAACCTTAACACTCGGTAGCATAATATTAACTCCCAAAAGATTAAGGTAATACAGACATCACAACAGCCCCCCCCCCCGTCACCAAGGAGAACACAAGTTCCCCTCTAAATCCACTTCGATTCTCCCCGCTGCTGTGTTTAATGGAGGAAGCGACTGAAATGAGGGAACAAAGTGTGTCTCTGTAAATAGCCTCTGGCCATACATACCACTTATTGATTGTTGAAGTCTTAGTTGGGTGGGCTGGGGGATGGCAAAAGTGCATTGGTTTGTTGCTCCAAATGATCCCTTAATCACTTCATAATGAGGGCAGACCTCCAGCATCATTGACTCGCCAGCCGGCCTGAAGGTGGAGCAAATCACCCCCCTGACTTCCGGTCCCCTCCTAAAACACATACATATTACATATACTGGACATATGCATATTGCCTACCTCTACTGCAACCTCACCTTTTTTTCCTCCTCTTCATCGCTAAGTGTGTGTAGCTGTGGGTTTTCTGTGCTTCGCTTCCAAGAGATTGGCTCTCAATCAAGCGGCGTGGGCGGCACTTCAGCGTCCTTTTCCTTACTTTTTTCAATTTGTAAAGTTTTCGTTTCTGTTAGTGGAGTTATTTTCTTTGCCTGTTCAGCCACGGTGGCTTTCACAGCTTCTACTAACGGCCAAGTTACTCTCCTATTTCCTCCAAACAAACGGCTGTTGTTGCTGCAGGAAATGTAACCATCCATCTTTGTGCCAGAGGTTATTTCCCTGGAAAGACCTGCGAGACACCCAGGGCCTCGCAACACCTCTCTGATTTGGTGTGCACTGTTAAGAAGAACGCTCGGCACAGCGGACATTTGTCTAGTTTTCAGCATGAGAAGTTGTTACTGACACGTGTCGCCTTGAATGTCTCATCCCAAAAGAAACACAGGTCTGCTGACAATCTTTCTTTTTTTTATGGGATCCTTTGTCCTGACATGACGTTTGGCGGCGTATCAAACACCTCACAGAGATTGTTTGAGATCACGTTTGTGACACAAATTGGAATCTCACTACTGATTGAATGATGAAATTGAGAGAAAAGAAGGTTGGCTTGGTTTGAGTTGGCCGATGATGCCTGAGATTCTGCTGTCGGCCGCGTTTATTCTGGCACAATTCTGCTTTTAGCCTGTTCGTTAGTCTGTTGTTTAAACACAGGCGAGCTGGACAAACTTCTCTGCCAGACTGTTTTTAATTTAGGTTTGATTTAGGAATCAGCTGCATGCCTAAGCTCCTGCTTTGTGCAATTTTAAGATAAGAAACGTCTCTTTTTTAAATGTAGTTTTAATGCAGGTAATCTTGTGAAGGCTGTCTGTAGAGAGACTGAAAGTTGTGAGTAGGAATGAACACACAGGCAAACGATTGGCTGAAATTTGGACTGAAGAATTAGAACTTTAAGTAATGATTATTTTCATTATTATTGATTCAAAGTCAAAAATAATGACAAATGTTCATCACAAGTCTCCAGAGCCTAAAGGGCTTGTTTTGATTGACCTGAAGCTGAAACAGTTGGTCGATAAATGCAATAAAAAGCTTTTCTTTGTCTTATGTGATGGTAATCTGAATGTGTTTGAGTTTTGGACTGTTGGCCGCACAAAACAAGCAATTTGAAGACGACACCTTGAGCTTTGTGACATTTTATACACCAACTGATTGGTCAATAAATTGATACTGAAATGAATAATTAGTACTGTTTACAGTGAAAATAGAACAAAAGCATTGGTTGTCAGTGATTAGTGAGTATCATGTTTGTAGACGAGTCACTGTTTCAGATTGTGTTTACCTGTTCTAGTAAAGAGAAAAGCAGCAGAAGTGCACTGAACACATACTGGACTATATCCTGTAGAGAAGTGTGCAACGTGTTATTGGAAAAGTAGTCCCCATTCCTGAGGGTGCAGAGCAGATCTGCAGACCAGCAGCTGATGCAAAGCACTGTGGGTTAAGAGTTCTGGCAGAGGGATTGAACATCCGATGGGTTTTTCTTTAGGTTTCTCTTTTGATAATCCGTTGCACAGCAATTGTCTGGTTTGTCACATCTTGGCTAAAGCAACTAGGCTGACTGCATGGCAGAGGAGGGGGGGGGGGGTTCTGCTGCTGCTGCTTAGTTACTATAGAAGTAATTCTGAATTATGATCATGTCTCATTGTTGCTTATTGCAGTTTTTCAAAATGAGAATTTTTATGGTCCTGAAACGTGAAATGAAGCAGGAAATTAAAAACCTACGATAAGCCCCCCTTTTTTTCCTCCTTCTGTCCTCTTCACCCGAAGCTGCTGCGTTCACACAGTAATGCCCAATCATGTTCCATTCCTGCTCTGCACACGCTCAGAAGGTGACAGGTATTCACGTATTTCATTTATTCAGTATTCTGTGAAAATATGCTATATTTTCTTCAGTTATCACACATCTTTGGAAAACGAAATAAGCTCTCCTCTCGGTAGCGTGATGTGAGTATGAGTTCCTTCAACGAGGGATCGAACTGCATCTAATTCCAAACTCTCCAAAAATAGCAGAGGCGTTTGACCTTATTCCTTGAAAAGTTGGCCAAGTCCCGACGCACCTCCTGCATGGATCAATGGACGGCGTGAAGTCAAACTCTGCGAGCCCTCATATTAGGAGACTGGTTTCATTGATGGTTTCTGAAACTCAGATTGGATTCCCAACTCTTCATCGCCCTCAGGCTCTTCATCGGATTTCTTATGCATGCACCCTGTGCTCAGCAGATAGGAATTGTGGCTGATTTTCCGCAAACAACGCTCTGCATACCCTCGTACTTAAATCTAGAATGTGTTAAATTTAGAACATGCAGCGTTTGGGGGTGGATGGTGATGTTGTTTATAATCTATACTTTAGCTCTCACGCTATTATTTGTGTATATTTTAGCGGTCACCATATGTGCAGTGAATATTTGGCTTTGACACGGTGTAAGATAAGTCTGCTCGCCCACACTTCGCCTGGTCATTTTCCTTCATTTCTCAGAACTCCAGGCTTGTTTCCACTGAATCGAGGCTATTTTTAAACCGGTCTTGAGGGGGAGAGCGCGGGGGTTTATCGGGGGGTTTCAGTTAGTGTCATATGAATCCAAACCGGGCAGCGGTCCAGGGTGAGTAAAACACACCTCCCCCTCCTCCTCCTCCTCCCCTACAGTGCCTTGAACGCTTCCCATTCCAAGAGAGAGAGAGAGAGTGTGTGTGTGTGTCAGTTCATTAACCATGTGTTGACTCAGCCCTGCAGCTGTGTCTGGGAGTGGGAGTGAGGGTGCATGCTTGTGGTCAGGAAAAAAGAATTCATTCTTCATGCATGCTTTATGCGTCTCTCTCAAAGGGTTCAGCATTGGTGCAAACAAGTCTCGCTCGGATTTTTTAAATAATGCTTTCACATATCATTTCTTTTTGAAAAATTGAAATGTACATGCAATACAAACTGAACTGAAATGAATAATTATTTTATTCATCAATTAATTTACAGATTTTTTATTCTAATTATAAAATTTAAAATGGCAGCGTTCGAGAGGCCCGACCAACAGACAGAAATTGTAAGATATAGAATTTCCATTAATAAGATTAAGAGAAAAGCAGCAAAGCCTCACATTTGAGAGGCTGAAACTGGAATAATGAATGGCTAATGACTTATTCTGTGTTTACTGTCTAATCTTTTAATCGACTAAACCTTTCAGTACTAATACATGTAAAACACCCAGAGGCCAATGAAGCATGTTGTGAACAAGCTGTTAACTCACCCTGCCAGTTGTTGTACATCTGTTGTTTTTAAAAAGTCATTTGAAAAATATGGATGTGGGATATTGATATTGTGTTGTTGTGAATGTGGTCAGTGAGACAGCAGATCAAAGTTCAAGTTGTATGTATGTATATGTTGTGATGTACAGTACTTTTTCCACATCTGATTATCAATATTGGCAGATTTAAAGTTGTTGCTTATCTGCTGTAGATGAAAGAGAACAAGTCAAACTGTGATCCTCCAAACATCCGAGCACAATCAACCGTAATTTAGACATAATTGTGCAGCCCTGTGTGTGTGTGTGTGTGTGTCTGTCTGCAGTGATGTGGATGACTTCTTGGGGCTGACAAACATGTTCATTAATTTACTCTGATGCTGTTAACTTATTTCCATGAAGACACACACACACACACGCACACACACACAACAACTCATCTCCCACTCAGTCACACGAGCCACTTCCCCGGTCGAGCGAATGAATCCTCGTCGGCTGTTTGATGTCTCCTCCTGGCTTCCCTGCATTTCCTCCCTGCCTCCACCGTCTCTCCCTGGGGGGCAGTTTCTGGTGACAAACAAAGCGCCCACCACCAAACCAGGCTTTAATGTCACAACTCAGTGACAGGCGGCTGGCTGAAAGGAAGTGGGCAGACAGTGTAGACAGACAGTCTACATTAGTGTGTCCCGGCCTGTTGCTCCAAGCACCAGGAGGATGCAATATTGGGAAGTCCAGCTTGAAAGCCATCAGACACACAGACACTACACAGCTGTCAGCACTCCTTTGAGACCGGCACTTACAACTTAGCCAAGTTATCATGCCGGCAGTACTTTTCTCCTGCACCTTGATGCTTTCAAAATAAACTAAGCAAAAGACTAGAAAGAATTCATCTAGTATGAACCCCTGTATGTATTTGCTGGACCAACGTTGTAGTTGCACATAAGTATTCGTTACACGCCCACTAATCGCCACCATCCATCGTCATTCCATTCATAAAAATGTAACTATGCCCATAACCTTTTTTGGTTGGTCGCCACCTTCCCGCTCCATGGACCATCTCTCCTCCTTACTATAATAATATTCCGGCCGGGTTTAATAAGACGGATTCCCCTATGAGTAAGGAAGCATCAGCCTGGAGCCTAGCTGGTCCACGGTGCATGTACATATTAAAAAGTGAGTTATGCGTGGCCTTCACAGTGTGTGGCTCGATATTGTTGCTTTATAAAGGACCAGCTTTTTATTTGCTGGATGACACATCACGTTGCAAAGATCCAGCTAGGTTCAATATTGCTTTTCAAGTTGGATGCAGCAGTGTACCAGGACTTTGCTTGTTTTTTTTATTTAGCCATTATTTTGAATGCCATCAAG
>JAVQJD010026918.1:0-33186 GCA_036023655.1 Nannoperca australis | reverse complement strand
AGTCTAGTGTTTAATCTATCACCTTAAATCTGACACACACACACACACACACACACACACACACACACACACACACACACACACACACATGTTCTCCAATTTAATTTCACTTGAGTTTTTTTCTATGACCATAACATGTTTAATTGGGTACGGATTCAAGGATTCAAGGATTCTTTATTGTCATACAAGTCACACTCACATGCGATTACGAAATCAAAATGAATATATATATATATATATATATATATATATATATTCACACAATAAACATAAATAAAAAGAAAATAAGTCAGTGATTCATCAGCATCACTCAAAAGTCCTCATCCATCTAAAGAGATCTTCATCTTGAAAATGCCACATCAGTGTTCATCCCCATTTAGCATGTTGAAGTTTTTTCTTCTCTTTTTTGGGCAAAAGTGTCTCAAAAGTGTCTCAGCCTCCCCTGTTACAGTATGTAAGCTGAAATGGTATAACAGTTATCAAATCGAATATTCTTTTCGAATATTATTGTGAAGACATTGGCATTTTAGCTCTGTCAGCGCTCCTCACGCAGACAGCTGTTGCTTTTCATGTTGCGTTACTGGGCGTGAGCCTGTGAGCTGGTGCTGCGATGGTGGTTCCTGGTGTGGTGTTAACGTCTTGGGGGCAGTGATGGAGCAGCGAGATGCCTGCTCATCTAATCCAGCGCTCAGGGTTTCTTCTGGCAACAGTCCAAATGTCAGTCATCAGGCGTCAACCTATCAAGGCTTGTGTCTTGGAGGCTGACAGGAAGCAGAGACACGCTGAAGATGCTGCGACACTGCTTGTGGTCCACAAGGAGGCAGGGATTGGCTGGTGAAGCTTGTCATGGTGTGACACAAGTTGATCCTAATTTAGTTTCTGCATTACTGTACAAACGCAGCAAGGCTGCCGTATGAGGCAAAGGCCTCCTGTAATGGACAGTATCATACACGTAGTGCTGACATGATCAGATTCATAGATTAGGTGATGGACAGAAAATTAATCAGAAAATGTATTTTTATGATTGATTAATTGTTTAATGCATTTATAAATAAGCACACATGCCAAACATTTGCTGGTTCCAGCTTCTGAAAGGTGACGACTGATTGCTTAATTTTTTGCTGTTTTGTATTTGTATTGAGTATTTTTAGAGACACACATTGTAAGCGCTGGTCTATGGTTTTGTATTTCAGGCTTACATATGCTGATTCCTGTGCTTTTACTTTGTTTTTATGTCTTAATACATGGCAGGATGTCCAGCAAGCATATCCTGCTTGTTATTTAGCATTAGTGCTCTTTTCTGTTGTGACTGAAGGCCACACATTTAATTGTTCAACAAGTGGAGAGCCTATTGTGGCACAACCATTCTGTATTTTGCGAAATTGTGGTAAAAACTAATAATAATAGGTTATAATATGTCTGTAAATTCACAGTACAGACTAACACACATATTTTCTTCTTTAAAGAGTTTTCTTTGTTTTAAAAGTCTTTCTTTCTATTTTCTTTTATCTCTTACCCGGCAGTCCTGCTAATGTTCCATCAGCTGAGCTTCTAGCTGTAACCCCACCAGGTGGTCCTCACTTCAACAGCATGCTGCGCCTCACCCTGCTCCTCCATCTCCTGGTCCTCGCACTCTCCCATGCAGGTCAGTAGCACACACAGCTGAAAGGGAATAGCTAAGTTAATTGACAGAATGTGTTACATAATAGTTTGAGATACCGTGTTACTGCTGCTGGATAAAGCATTTCATCTCACACTCAGCTTTTTTAAATTTTATATAATATACTGTATAATGCTACTTTATATATAGCTATTGAATGTGTATATGACTCCCAAGAGTCATTCAAGTTTTCAGCTCAGAGCTACAGCTGAAATATAAACATGTAAATCACATAATCACTTTTTGGCATCAGTGATACATAAATGGTTGTAATTAGTAGCAGTAGCAGAAGTTTGCACTCTGAGAATTTTCTTTTCAGTTTTAACTCATTGCCGTTGAGCAGCACTCAGAAATCAAAAGGACTTTGCTCATTTAGCTGGACTTTTTTCTTTGCTCGTCTGTCCTTCATCTTTCAAGTATCCCCATCCAAAAAAAAAGGAATCATTTGGCACAAACAAACTGTCATTGCAAAGTGCCTCATATACTCATACAGAAACAGACATAAACTTTGATTAGTGGCTGCAACTACATAGCACACAGGTGGCATGCAGCTTGGATAGAAGCACACATCAAAACCGGATTGTCAGGATGAATGGGGTACAAGAGAGACAAGGTGTTAACAAGCTGTTAACTGCCATCTTTAAACAATAAAGTCAATATGATGGCGCTGGTAGAGAGGCATGCTTCAAGGAAGAAAATCGAAATATGATTTCACTGACTACAGTAAAGATGTCTTTTAATGTCAGGTCTAGATAGATTTCAGATATGATAAACATGCTAAGGCCAACTGTAAAAAAAAAAGCACAAATTGTAGAAAAAGCTACAAAGCTTAGGTACATCTGAAAGGCCAGGCTGGACAATCCAACGCCTTGAAGGGGCTGGAGTTTGCAGGTTTCATTCCTATTTTTATACCGCTGTGCAATCAGCTGTGCAGGAAACAAAAGCAAAGTGGTCAGAGAACAGCAGGCCTGAAAATGACCTGTCTAAAAAAGATACAACCTCCTCTGTGTTGACATACCTTAGGCTATTCTCGCTTGTTTCAGATTTGATTTCACGTGAACCGAAAAAAAGGGGAGAGCTGGGATTGGGAATTCTCCTGACTTCACATCAAATCTTTCTCAAACAGACTTTGGGATCTAGGGGATTTATCTTTTTTTCTCTCTTTCTTTCTACATGGTAAGGTACTTGTATTATTTTAGTTGAGTTCACCAAAGGTTTTGGCAGCACTGCTACTAAAGCTTAGAATATCCTTGAAAATGTGCTCACATACATTTACAGAAAAGAAATGGACAGCTAAACACTCAAACACACCACATATATGGTTACACCGCACACATACACTCAGTATAGAGAGTTTACCCACACAGGGTTGAAATGTATGGCTGCTCTATCTAAACAGACAGCAGCCAACCAACAGACTCGTCGTTACCGTGGGTAGAGAACATTGGCTTGACATTTTTGTTTAGCCCCAACAAGAATAAAGTTTGATGGTTAATATGGCATTAATGCAGTGACAGCAGAACAAAAACTACAAGTATAGAGTGTATGTGTGTGTTTTCTATGGTTCAGCGGGTCCATATTAAGCTTATACTTATATACATACAGTATAAGGACATAGCAAAGTTGAACAGTTTTGCTGTTTAATCATCAGGTTGGTATGATTGTTTTCTCCCTGCTGTAAATATACATTGGTGACTTTTTGAATACAGCATCACAGAGGAATTCAACCCACATTCACTCAACGTCCACCACAAAAGTGTTGAGTTTTCTATTTAATTGTGAAGGACAAGATCTAGTGGACTCCACCGAGATGGCCTTAGCCACAGGTAGTCCTTCACTCTGCAGTGGAGTTTCCATTCGTCACATTCTCAGCAGCAAAAGGGGATTCTATTCAAGACCTGCACCTCTCCGAAGAAACGTTTTACAATGATGCATGATTTGTTTTGATCCATTTCTCTTGTTGAATCCTGTGAGAAGTGAGAGAAATACACTTGCAGTTTAGTAACACGGGAAATAATTGAAATATGAATATCAGCAGTCCTATAGTTGCAGTGTCATGGTTCAATATGTTGACAGAATTTCTTTTGTTAACTGTTACAGATGCATCAGTGCATGTGGAGGGACCTGACTTTTATGGAGGTAAGACTTATAATATTTAATAATCATGGTTACTTGTTTCAATGCCATAAAAAAAAAAATATATATATATAAAGTTTTCCAGCAAAATGGGGTTAGCCAAGAAACTCCACCACTTACTGAATTTGATGTTAGACAATCTAATGGAAATGCAATTTAGAGTTAACATGTGAACATGTGTGTTCAATATGTTCTTGTGTGGGACATAGTTGAGCTGCAATCTATTTCTGCAAAACATATTTATAAAATGTTAAATCAGCAGTGTTAATGTTTTAAGCTCAAGGCTGACAAGGAGCCTACAAAGAATGTTTAATAACCAGAAAGGTCACGGGGCTGACAAGTCATTTTTTGAACATCTATGTGTTTTGTCAAAGTACCCTTGAGGAATTAATGGGAATCCTAGCTCCTCACTCAGACTATACACCAAGTAAATACCTGAAACGTGTGCTTCTCTTTGATTTATATTCTTCAAACCAGAGACAAACAAGCTCCACCTGTTAACTGGCAGGTTGATGAGGCTGTGACCTTGGAGTTCAGAGGAAGAAGCAGGCTGTGATTGTAGTCAAGGCTACACCACAGTCTGTTTGACCAGAGAAAGGCAGAGAAGAACATTGTATTGCATTATTCTGTCAAAACAAATTTTTAAATAAATAAAACACCTTCATAGCAGGCTCAACAAATGAACGTTGAAGTAAAGCTAAAATAAGAGAGATGAAACTTCATGGAAATATTCACCCCCTCCTTAAATTAACTATTAGAGCCTTTGCTCTTTTTTGTTCTACTCATTTACTGAAATACAATATAAAACAAAGAAAAGAAGTATGTCAAATTCAAATGGGCTTCAGTTACGGCTCAGCCCACGATAGCCCCTAAGGTGGTAGATGACAATAGAATCTGCCTGTCACGATTTGCTATGGACATGCAGTGACAGATGGCTCTCTTTCTCATGCTCCACATGAGGACAGGCCAAATGAACATTTGTCTGGAGGTCATGTTTCTTTCCACTGTTACTATTTCCGGATTTCTCCTACTTGCAAATGTACATTAGTCCTAATGGAGATGGTTAGAGTCCAAGATATTGCACTGTACTGCGCAGATAAATCTAGGATGGTCATTAGAGCTTGAAACTGTATTAAAGCTGTCATGCCCCATCTTGGGGTTATGTTGGTATGATGGATGAGACAGAAAAAGATAATACATTTTTTATTAATTTAGCACCATATATAAATAAATTTTTTTTGTTTTTCTTTAGACATTCATTTAATTATTTACTGTGTTATTTTCTAATTCATTTTTCACTTCTGATTTTTATACACATAGCACATCTATCGTTGCAGATGATCCTTAAATCAAATTTCTAAGAGAACTGTTTAAAGGAAGAGTTCCCAACATTTCGGGAAATACATGTATTTGCAAGATGAGAAGTCAGGTATGCTAAATATGAAGCTTCAGCCAGCAGCCAATTAGCTTAGCTTAGCATGAAGACTGGAAATGTGTAGCAAGTCTGGATCTGTGCAAAAGTAACAAAATCAGCAAAACCAGCATCTAAAGCACGCTAATTAACAATGTATGTCTCGTTTGTTTCATCTGTACAAAAAACAGAATGGATTAACGACAAGTTAAGTTAAGTTGATGGGGCACAGTCACTGTGAGGTTGCCAGGCAACCAGCAGAGACACCAGGAAGTCTCTGTGCCCAGCCAAGAAATACTCCAAATATAGTGCATATCAGTCTTTTCATCTAACACCTTGCAAGTAAGTAAAGAAACATGTTTATCAGAGTGTTGTAATTTCTTTAAGTGAAGTGTCTTGGCAAAAGGAAAGTGACATTTAAGTGCAAGTGTGATTTTCAAAGGTACAACCTTTAAATGGAAAAATTCACACTCCATTTTCAAAAATTCTGTAGATCTCTAATTATTAATAACAAGTTGAGTGTTTTGATCAAGCAGCTTGAGACGGTTGCCATTTACTGTATATTCAGTGTTTACTTCTGTATCTGCTCAAGATTTGTACCACGCGTGTTCTCTGGGAGAAAAATAAAGTGGAGGCAGACTGTCAGCAAGGGGTAAATTGGAAAAAGGAAGGCTTGCTGATTCGTTGCTTGGGAACAAGTTGTGATGCTGCGTGCAAGTTGAGTTGTCGATGGATCTGGTGAAGAGTGGTCATTTTTTTTCTGGTGGTTTCTCTTTCATTTTATTTCACCTTTTCATTCTCCCTGAAGCATCGACCGTAGATCATTTTTACAGTCTGTGTGTCCCCTCCTGGACATGTTGACATTATATCCACTTGTCTACAGAAATAACCCAGCACGATGCAGCTTGGACTTTTTGATGCTGCACACATCAGTCTGATACATAATGGACTGCAGTTAAGGTCACTCAGCACTAAGATATGTGAAAAAATGCTGCTTAGGCTTCAGAATTTTGAATTGTTTGCCAAACTTGAACAAAGATGAAGGCGTAGCCACAGGAGGAAGAGTCGATCCCACACTTAGAACATTGTGTAGGTGGCTTTCCTGCTGGGAACCACTACCCTTTTTTCCCTACTTTTACTGTGAACTGCTTATCATTTAGCCCATAGCAATGTTAATGCACATCATTCTGCTGTTAAATCAATACTCCACCCAATATTTGTCTCTTTAGTACCAAATATTCATCCCCAGCAGCTTTGAAACATTCTGTTCAAATCTATCAAAATCAAAATCAGTCAACAGATAATAACAAATAATTTCTCCATGATGTGGCTAAATACACCACTTCTATCTCACTCCCTAGGCATGACCTCATTGACCTTCTGAGCGGGTGGTTGCGTTGGTTAAAGTGTCTGCCCCGCAGTGTATTCAACGTTTTCAATAGTTTATTTGACCTAAAGTTCATTGAAAACATTTTTGATAGTTGGATAATAACTTTTAGTAACTTTTTAAAGGAAAAATGACAAACATTTTCTGTTTGCAGCTTGTCAGATGCTTTTCTTTGTCGTTCATGATAGTAAACTGAAAATCTTTGGGTTTTGGACTGTTGGTCAGACAAAACAAGACCGTGGGCTACATTTATCAATAATGAAAATAATCACAAGCTGCAGCTCTATTGTAAATATGAGTGCCTAAATATGCTGAACATCTGCTGGACCGCTGAGAAGTGGGTGATGCTTCAGGAGTGGTCTGACAGGTTTCTGTGGACCAATAATGCAGTGAAACTGTTTGAATTCATTAGATAAAAAATTGTTATGGCTTGTTAAATCATCTGGATTCAAATTCACCTTTCTCATGTGCCCTGTTCGAATAGCTCTGCTCTGTTGCAGCCGCCATTTTGGAGGAAAAAATCTTTTTGACAGCAGTTGTGATAGCACAGCTGGCACCACGCTGAGCATACACTGACTGACACTGGCACTCTTATGTCCACATCTCTGCAAATATTTGGGCTTTCAGGGAAGCAGAATAATTATTTATTTAACATATACAATTAAAAACGTAGATTTTACCCCATGGACTGGTCTGCCACCATGCCTCATTATGTGACTCAAAGGCTTGTGGGTAATTATTGCTACTCTGGGGTTTTGTTGCTTCAGGGAAACAATATGTTATCTGTCCTACTTGGACACTCTCTTGGTCATGCAAACGAACCATGCTGCAGATGTAGCTGAAACAAACAGTCGTAAGTCAAGTTAAAGTCATCAGAGGATTGATGCTGCTCTTATGGGATTTTCTGTAATTGTGTAACTATTTAGATGTGATAGAGTACATTATTATTATTATTATTACAACATTATTAGTATTAGTATTATAACATTTCAGGTCAACAACTCATTTGCTGCATTTACATGTAACGTAATATACCATTAATAATTGGAATAATAGTGCAATCACACCTTTGATAATACATTCAAAAGGAAAATATTAGTGCCTAATTACCATGTAAACACCAATGGTTTCTCTCTGGTTGAATATATTCTTGTGTGTTATGTTTGCCCTATGTGAGAGTAACGTAAATAATCTGAATTATTTCAATCGTGTTAAAGAAATATTGTCCATGTAACCGCAGCTTTAATCATGCACCTAAAATATACCTGAAACCTCAATGAATAATTTATGTCCCATTAGAATCTGATGCTAGGGAAGATAGCAGGCTCCTAAAATAACAGGCTGTATGGTATTTCAAATTCAAATGAGAGTCTAAACTTACCAGCTTTTCAGTTGAATAGGAGTCTGTGTTTGATAATGAAGTCTGTCCTGAGGAAGATCACTTCCAGCAGGCCCTGGAGAGACAGAGCCTCTGTCTATTGTGTGTGTGTGTATGTGTGTGTTCTTCCCCTTCTTGTACAGACGTGGCCTTCTTTGAGAGTAACTTTATGCTGTTTGTGTTTTATGCAGGGAAAAGGAGAACCTGAGTTTACATATATAGAGAGAGAATAAAAAAGAGGGATGTAGCTTTGGAGAGTTGGAAAGAGGTTCTGTGTGTTTTGGACAAAACATATCAAGGCATGTTGAGATAATACACTAGGCAACTGATAGTGGGAGGCTTTGAGGGGTGGAGACAGAGAGAAAGGGTGATGATTTAAGTGTTAGAGAATGACGAGACTTAGAGTCTGCAGCCATGCTAGCGACTTTACTTGACGCTGAACTGTGGTGGATTGAGCTAAATGCTAAAGCAGGTATAATGTTGACCATTTCACTATCTTTGTTTTGCATTTGCTAATTAGCACTCAACACAAAGAACAGCTGAGGCTGATGTGAATGTTTTAGTTTTGTAGGTATTTGGTTTTAAACAAGTGGAACTAGATGGAGTGTGAACCAAAAGTTATTAGAGTTCATCCTAAGGAGGGCACGGATGTGTCTACCAATACATTTCTCTGAAAACCACAGCTGTGAAACTGCTGGTGCCACTAGAGGAAACTCAGGGAATCCCCAAAGTAATTAGCATACAGAATGTCTTCACAAAGGTTTGTGCCCACCCATCTCGTAGATATTTATATGTGATATTTCACTGGGAAAATGACAAGCATGGCTAACTAGAGAGTTAATGAGACCTTTACAATGGAAGTAGTTGCAGAAGGAAATCCAGGAAAGGTAAAGAAAGAGGAGCAGAGCGTGACATTGGAATATAGGTTAGAGAGATGGAGAGAGGAAAGCCAGAGAGAGTTAGAGACAGACAGACAGACAGAGAAAGTGAGACGAGGTAGATCGAATGTAAGAGGCCTGTGTGTGTCTCCAGGCAGTGGGCCTTATGTGCCCTGCTTTAACACTCCCCTTCACCATCTGTCACATCCCACAGTACAGGGAAAGGATAGGAACAGCACCAGTGCTCATCTCTCTGCTGCTATTTCAGCACAGTAGCAGAGCCTCAGTTACTCCTCTAGCCCATGCCACATTTATATTTTATATTTACATGCAAAGCATTTATCTGACACTCATGCAGAGCAATCTAAGTGCAACAGTAGAATAGTCTCTTTACTCCACTCATCCATGTGAGGCTGTTTCTTTCAGTTCCTCAGTTTTTATCTTTGCTCTTTTTTCTTTCTCCCTTGCTCCCAGAACATAGTTTCCCACTTAATTTGCCTTCCTTCCGCCCCACAATGCCACATTTATAGTATGTTTAGTCTCAGCCAGCAGGAATTCAGAGTCCTTGGGATTTGCATCAATGTCAAGCACTCGCACACAGTTTTCTGCTGGAGTGTGGGGAGTGGGAGTGGATCCTGTCTCCTGACGTCTTAATTGCTGCCTCCTGGTTGGCTGCCCTGGTGCGAGGAGGGTACATCCAACTTGCTAGTCTGGTTACAAGTGTGTCTTCATGCCGGTTAGGATTATAGATTTTTTAAATCCTTTTGCTTCCTTACAGCAGAGGCAGATAAATATGCATTAATACTACACAGTATTTGCGATTACACTCACACATGTTCGACTGCTAGTATATATATGACTGTAGTTTGATTTTCTTATTTTTCTGAATAAACATATCTTCCTGTTTTTGTGGTAGTAACTAGTAGTGAAAATGCGGTTTGAAGTGGTAGAATATTGTGAACATAAGCGTCTTTTGTTCCGGTTTCTGAAGGTTGGTCACTGTCAGTCAATATGATATTTTCAGAGTGACAATGCAGGCCTGGTAAGAAGGATCGTATTGTAGCAGGATGGTGTCTGAAAGAGCGAGCTTCTCCCTATTGAGGTGTCAGCTGTGCTCTCTTCGAACTCAGAGATGCAGGGGAATGACGCACGTGCGCGCGCACATTCGCACACGCTTCACATTTGTATTTCTGCAGTCACCTACACACTTGATCTGAGAGAATAATCAGCGTTTGAGAACATTTCGCCTCATTGCTTATTCATAGCCTGGCATTGTGTTTATGTCTTATTCATGCCACCGCTCGTGACGGCTGCCTGTTTTAATGAGTAATTGGGGCTAATTGTACGTGCGTGTTGATGATGTAAAAGGCAGGTTGAACCAAGAAAGGCATTTTCATCAAGGAGACTCTTCTCCCTGAATTTGCCCATTCAACTGCTTCACAGCACTGAGGATGACACATGCAGTATGAAAGGAGATTGGATTATGCTAAGTCAAGTTAGCATTTCCAGTTCCAGGATTCGTAGTAGCTTTTAACAATATCATATCCACCGGCAACAGATGAATGTGTCACTGTGGTTTGGCACCTGAGTGAGCACATCTCTGCCATAATTGGTGTGATTTGGAACAACGCAGGGGCTAATTATTCTGCATCATGCCTGAAAGAGAGGTTGTGTGAACTTAAGGATTAGATTAGTTAAAGCTACAACCGGGATTTTTTCTGAAACCAGCTACAAAGCATTAGGGGTGTTTGCGTCTGTGAAAACCACAAACCAGGCAGAAACATTAAAAGGCAGGTTCTCACAGGGGCAGTCTAGTCAGAAAAGACAGTTTTTTTTTTGTCGTACATCTGAACCCTGCTGTCTCGTGTTTGACGGACCTGCCCCAGAACTGCCAGACAAACGCTGAGTTCAAACACCCTGATATTTCCTGTTTGTAAGTCTGCCCCGGCTTCTTGTTGTTTACCCTGGTCTCGTTTGTTTTTTGTCGGCAGACGAAGCCACAGGTTACGGGCCAGTGTTAGAGGAGCAGCCGGTGGAGACCATCTACCCTGAGGAGTCGCCCGAGGCAAAAATCACCATGAGCTGCCGGGCCCGGGCCAGTCCACCTGCCACATACAAGTAACATATGTTCCCCATAAACCCAGCCTCATTACTACCCACTGTGCATTCTATGTGCCTCCCATCACTCGCCATCTCTCAGGCTGTATTCAGACTGATTTAAGATCTGCCTGTTAATGGCAAGGTCACAAAGATGTTTACCTTAACCTTTGTTGACCCTCAAGGTCTACTACGTGTGTGACCATCCAGCAGTGCAGAATTGTGTGATACATTTTCAAGCCATTCTCACATCATTTTGTGATCAAACAAACCAGTTTGTTTGCAGCAGATGTTTGTTTTTTCCTCATGCTAACAATAATTTAAAGGCCAAAATTTGACACGCCTGAAAAACCCTAATAACAAACAAGATGCTGTACTTGCAGCAGCGGCACAAACAACAATGCCATCGTATCTCCACCTCCTTTTGCAGCTCAAAATTTAAAGCGTTTTGCATGACCCATTTCAATTTAGATGTAAATGTATGTAAATGATATTGCTTGGCATCAGCCAAAATCTGTCTCACTGTCAGTGAGCCCAGAATTAGATGTCAGAGGGGAAAGAATTAGCTTTGACCACAGCTGGTATTAAGTATTTAAGAGGGTTCATCGACAGTACAGTCCACTATGCCTTTCAAAACATGAAAGTTGTTATAGCTCGATTCAGTATGTGCAGGCGTTTATTGCTAGAAAGAGCAACTGTAATACAGACTATGGTTAGATAGACGTAAGGCAGGGTAAGCCTTCACGTCTAGTTTTTGCCACATAGGACAACACCACTTAAAATGCTACATAACATCATTCTCCTTGTGGTGTTTCATGTACAACTAACCATTTCTCAATACTTGACTCTGACTGCTTTCACAATGCACAAATGTATTGACCTAATTGTTTTCCTTGTTGCAGGTGGATGATGGACGACACGGAAATTGACCTGAATACAGAAGGCAGCCATTACAGTTTAGTAGGAGGCAACTTGGTCATCAGCAACCCCATTAAATACCAACATGTAGGAAACTACTCCTGTTTGGCTACCAACATGTATGGCACAGTCATCAGCCGACAGGCCTCAGTCCAGTTTGGATGTAAGTGGCCCAGATGTGTACCCCCATTAAGGCTGAGATGATGTATAGTACCATGCAGATTTAACAGAGAACTGCTCTGGAGCTGTACTTTCATGCATATTAAGCACACTGAAATTGCGAGGGCAACTGAGACAAAACATAAGTGGTGTGGAAAGTGCAATTTGTGAATGGTCTAACTTCATAATGCCACCATGGCTAATGTCCTCTTCTTATTAAAATCTACAGTTCAATTCAAAAGCAGTTGTTGAACTTTATCCAATCCACAAACCTTCAGTGTAGGTTTTGTAGAAATTAGCTATAGGGGATGCTCAAATATGAACGCATGACAGTCGATTTTAAGTAGCTCTTGAATCTGAAACTGACTTACAGTTGATTTTTGTCTCTGCCTCTCTCAGACCTCGATCTTTTCTCTTCGGAGGAGAGGGAGTCGGTGTACGTCAAAGAGGGACAGGGGGCAGTGCTGCTGTGTGCTCCCCCACCACATTATCCAGGTACAGCATGTGATAGCTCAGTGCTCAGGTGTTCCTAGAAGGTTATGTCCAACCTCCCTCATCATGCAGCGTCAGCATCTGAATGATAAGTGAGCGGATGGGACAGTGGAACAATTGTTAGCACTGTTCCCTATTTTGATACCTGGTCCTTTCCGTGTCGATTCTAAATGATTTCGTGGGGTTCCCCTTTAGTGCTGCTTTGGTGTTGCAAAGCTGATGGACTGAATTCTGTAAATATTCAATTAATGTAAATGGAAGAGTGACTGCTAAAATAATCATTAGACATACTGTAGTGTGAGACTTATTTGACCACATATCCATGTTGAGGTTTTCATGAAACTGATGAACTGAAAGATATTTTGTCTCCTGTTGACTTGGGACTGAATTGCCCTTCTTAATGTGTATAAAAATAATGACATCACAGACTCTGTTGCTGTCTCATTATTAGTTTTCACGTTAACTTTGTTACTTCTGCTCCCTCATGGATGTAAAAGAGAGAAAATACAAAATCAGTCTAATTTTTAGTTCAAGCTAATATGTCATTACAAAAGTTGTTTGTTTGTGGCCTCATTTTTTTCATTTTTTTTTCTGTTTTTTTCATTTCGTATGTTTTGAGGTTATGAAGCATTTTCATAGCATTGCTGTTATTTAGCCACAGACATCAACCCCCAAAAACTGTACACATATTTTAATGCAAACCAGAAAGCATTGTTAACTCTCTCCAGCATCAGAATTACCTCAACAAGCCAATTTTCCTCACAGTATCCCTCTATTATGCCTCTCAGCTGAAAGATTTCTTATGAAAGGTCAATGAATGCTTGAATAATAAATCCCCCTCAGCACCAAATAATCGTGCTATTTTTATTTTGCATGTATTTAGATTATTCAAAGTGAGCCAGCTTCAGATCCAATCCCCTCGGCTCTTTCCAAAGCTTTTGGTGTGTGTCCAGGGTCCTGATTGACAGTTGGCGTTTTGTCGTGTCTCTTTCTGTGCAGACGAGCTGTCATTTCGATGGATTCTCAATGAATTCCCCACGTTCATCCCATTGGACAAAAGGCGTTTCGTCTCCCAGATAACGGGTAACCTCTATATCTCCAAAGTGGACTCCTCGGACAGCGGCAATTACTCCTGCATCGCGTCCAGCCCATCCATTTCCAAGAGCGTTTTCTCCAACTACATCCCACTCGTACCTCTGGCTGAACGTTAGTACCTCACTTCCTACTACCCATTGTCTTTCCAATTGTTTATTTCTTACCTTTCCATAAACTACGATTCCTCTGAAGCGGGTTGAGATTTCTGGTTTCTTCAGTTATACAACCAGTGATATTAAATGACCCAAATAAAAGCTCAAGTCAAAACCGAGGTTGGTTTAATTATCCTGCACCAGATTGATCACAGTATGATACTTGGGCCACAATGACATTTGCAATGCACAGCAATTAATGCCTCTCGCTTCAATATCCAAAAACTGTGTTTTGATATATAAAATGTACTTGAGCTCAATGCAGTAGTAAAATAAAGCAGAAAGATTGAATACATTTGTCTCTAAATAGCCACAAAGTGTTCGATAAAGAAATTGTTTCCAGGCTGTAATTATTGTACTTTTTTTGCAGATAAAATGAGGTGTGACTATAGAGCAGGAGCTAAAGTAGTTCTAAAGAGATGAGTTTCAAAAAGTGACTCTGTCTGGCTGCAGCAAAATACCTCATTGATTTTTTTCTCTCGTCTCTACTGAAGCACCATGTTTAATCACAACAGTGCTTGTTTTAAATGTGATAAGGTCATGCCACTGTTGTTGACTCTTTAAATGAGATTTACAGGAACAAATTAGCTCAGAAGTAGACAAGAGCTCACTTTAAGACAGAGCCAGTATGTTATGAAGAATGAACTGGAACATGGAACTTCAACATTTTCTTTGGGGGGGTTTGAAATTGACTTTCGTAATCATATACCTTTGACCAGCTTCGTCTGTGGCAGATGTGTTTTTAATAGTACTGTTGTTACGTAAACACAAACTAAAAATGTTTCCCACCAAAGACGTCAGGATTACGGAACAGACCAGTTGTTTGGAGTCTCTCATGCATGTGTGTATGAGATGCCTTCTGGGAATGATGTGGCCTGTATTTAACTCTAACTAGTTGTGTCTGTGTGTTGGGAGGGGGGAGTGCATGCCTTTGCATTTTGCCATGGCTTTTTAAATACCTTGTGTATGTTTAAATAGGACATGGTTTGCTTATAAGTATATATGTAGTATTTAATGTGGTTTTTGCAGGAACCTGGAAAATGTTTCTAGCATGTAAATGTGGTTTCAGAAACAGGATAAGGTTTCAAGGTTTTTAAAAACCTGGATGCTACCTGAAGTACTCTGATTGAAACATGGATACTTCAGCATGTTCAGGTGATCAGTCATGGATACTTCAGCATGTTCAGGTGATCAGTCTCTGTGGGGAGGCGTTTCTTCAACTATAACTATAACAAAAGATTATTTATATATATATATATATATATATATATGCACACACACACACACACACACACACACACACACACACACACACCAGATGCCCCGGTAGCTCAACTGGTAGCGTGCATACCATTAAGGCTGAGCCCTAACCGCAGTGGTATGAGTTCTATTCCAACCCAATCCCTTTGCTGCATGTCATCCTCTCTTCCTATAATATTTTATATTCCTAAATATTTATATATGAGAAACAACATATTGATGATCTAGGCTGAAATGAAAGTGAAAGTATGACCAGAAACATAAGGATACACTTCTGTCACTAAATGAACTAAACTAGGTGGTTAAAATGAACACTAAGTAAATTTTGAAACCACAATTTGTTTCAAGCTCATCAGCTAGAACTAGGTTTAGCACCTGAGTCATTATTATGGTCTGTTGTTATGCCTCTCAGGTCCCATCAGGAAATACCCTGCTGACCTCAAAGTCAAGTTCCCGGACACCACTGTTCTGGTGGGGCAGAATGTCACCTTGGAATGCTTTGCTTTGGGAAAGTAAGTGTGTGAGATCATTGGTTACCTCTTGAGTGTGCAGTTTGAAATGTGCACCGTTTGGACTCAAAGGTTTGATGACAACCTGTTATCAGCCAGCGAGTCTTATCTTCTTGGTTTCAGTGTTAGAAAATGGGTCTCAAAGGAGAATTAAAAAATATAAAGGAGGGATTAGAGGCTTTTCTGCTCAGTGAATAATGAGGAAAGGTTACTCTTTGTTATTACTGTGCAATGAAATAAGTTAATTTAAATGATGCTGCATGTAAATAAATACATCAGCACATCCATTTTGACTTTTGACTACGCAGATACAAAATCTTCAGTAATGGGGAGGTATCACTCTGTCAAAACACTATATTTGTTATCCCCTTAATGCAGTAGAGATACATCTTAGATTCACTGCCTTCTCACTGAACTAAATGATTTATAAATCCTGATTCAGAATGATGATGACTTGAGTGCAGTGGTGAATATGCATTACAAGTTAAAGCCTGCCTTGTGTATTATTTTTCTCCGTCATCCCTTCATAGCCCCGTCCCTAAGATCCACTGGACGAAAAAAAATGGACAGCTGCCATTGCATCACGAGGTTCGGATGTCGGGGGCTCATCTGCACCTGTACAATGTGCAGGTTAAAGATGGCGGCACCTATGAGTGTCAGGTATCGAACTTAAAAGGAAACGACTACCACTCTGCACATGTGTCTGTAGAAGGTAAGAAACAAGTTTTATGTCATGTCAGCCTTTTTCTCTTAAAACATATTACAGGGAATACGCACTTTCATCAAATGTAAGTTTTACGAAGCTTTTATCAGCTGTATTGATTGTTCATTTCTCAAGTTTTTCTTTTTTTAGATCTAACACCTACTGTAATGCCTCAAGTATCACCCCGTATCATGTATTATTCAGCAGCTTTGTAGTTTTCTTAGTTGTTTTTCTTAGTTTTCTTAGATTCTCAAACACTGTAACTGATTTTCAGCTTTTCCTGAGTGGATCGAGCACATCAGCAGCACAGAGAAAGACATCGGTAGCGATTACACTATGTCCTGCATAGCCAAAGGCACACCTAAACCACGCATCCACTGGCTGAAAAATGGACAACCGGTAATATTCAAACTCATAAATCTTTATTGTACAATAACTGAGCAGTATACGTATTTAGCTGTAAAATAGTCCCTGGGCAGGCTCTGTGAGGTCTTTTAGAGCCTTTTCAGTGTGCAGCCCTGGGTAGATACAGTAGCACAGCAGTGACAAGAAGCTGGCACTATGGGTACACATCCTGTCAGGAAAAAGTACCTGTTGTTATTGAGTGGGTGCCAGCATGGCTTGTGAAACCATCTATAGAAACAACTGTCATCAGGCCTGAAATATACCCAAGAGAGCAGTGGGTAGTGACAGCAGAGTGGGGGAGGTTGTTTTTTAATATATGTAGCTGGATACATCAATATGCATTAATGAAATCCTCTCCCAGTCAAATTATATAATTAACATCTGTCCTCTGTGGATGTCAACAATCAACAGTTACATTTTAATCCTTTGTTTATTAATAGAATTTAAACGGTACAAAAATGGCGAACTGTTGCATGATGAGATTTTAACTTTACACTTGTTATCTTCCACAGTTTGACAGGAAAGAAATGAGGTTCAGCAGCCTGACGTTTGACGATTCAGGGATGTACCAGTGCATAGCAGAGAATCGCCACGGAGTCATATATGCCAATGCAGAGCTGCGCGTCTTTGGTGAGTCACACTTTGGCTACAGCCCCAGCATAAATGGCTGCATCAGAGATTTAAAGGTCACATTTCAAGCTGACTAATTAGAGCTTATCAGGACATATGGAGTGCAATGTCAGATTTGGTTAAGATGAACAACTTTTGCTGAACTTCTGGCTGAAAAAACGTAAACTGAAAATGTATATATAGATTTATATCTATACCCTACACATTTTTATGAAAGTAAAATGTGTCATAAATGTATGCATGCCTGCGCTTGATGCATGTTTTACCATGTTTGTGATGAATAATACACACTGTCCCTCCTCAGCTTGTGCTCCCACGTTTGAACACAACCCAGTGAAGAGAGTCCTGGCAGCTAAAAACGGCCGGGTGGTGATTGAATGTCGACCCAAAGCGGCTCCAAAGCCCACCTTCTCCTGGAGCAAAGACACCGAGCTGCTTTTCAATTCTACCAGGTGAGCAGTCCCTTAATAAGATGGCACACTTACTTTTTTTCTCTGATGTGTAAATATTATATGGAGAACAGAGTTTTCCTTTGTAGTTTTTAATGAAAATATTCATCAACCTTTTTCTGTGACTGTGAGACACTTGAGTGAAGCCTGGGAGCTAGTTCCGGCAGTCAACTTGAGCTACACTGCTATACACACGTGACATGCCTCACTCTCCACAACCATCTACCAAACACACCCTCCCAATTTGGCGGCCTGTTTAAGCTGCAAAAAAGTCCCATCTCTCCCTCTGCCTGTCACTGCCACTGCTGCCCTGCATCAGTATTGCTTTTCTTTCAGCCCCACCTGTATCCAGTAGCCTGCAGTATCACCCTGCAGGCTCCGGCTCCGGGGTTGAAGATATTTGCTCATCACTCCCCTATATCTCTATATATGTAAACATATCAGCGTGGAGTGATAAGATCGGAGCCCAGATGCCAAACTCTATGTTCTGCTGCTTTAATAAACATTTCAAATGTGAGTTGTCTGTCTTAACTGGGTTATATTAACACAAGGACAAGTGTCTGAGAATGTAATGTCTCACATATTTAAAGGGGCCCCCTTAAGATTAAGAAGGCACATACAGTATAGTGATTTTAGAGATCTAAATCAACTCTACAGCTCCTCAATCTGCTATATATGCCAGAAAAGTCTTGTGTTGTTGTTTGTCAGCGGTTGCTGTGCACCACTTTGCTGTCGGTCAGTGGCGGACATTAAGCTCATTCTCAAGCTCATCAGTGTGGACAGACTGGAAGTGTAAACCCCAGCCTTGTGCTCCTCACTGACAAAACAAGCCTAATCTGTGAGCTCTAAGACCCCAAACCCTTCCCCCCACCACACACAACCCCCATGCACTACAGTGGGATTCACATATAGGAGGAGCAGCGACTGAATTGCTATGCAGCATATGCCCCATAATACTCTCTATGGTGGGTGTCTGCGTGAGAGAGGGTGTTGAGTAGTGACGAGGCAGCTGGCACGATGCTATTTGTCATGCATGAATATAAAATATGCAGAGAAAAATGAATCAAACATGGTTGCCTTGCAATTTAATGTTGCATCTTACTGAGTAGTTTCAAGTTCACATACCTTTTTTTTTCTTGGATAACAACATATCCATTAGGGAACCGGCAAACATTCAGAGTACCCTTGTCTTTTTTCATCATCCACATATCTATGGAATAACATACGCTGGCCTTTTGACCTTCATATTGTGCTGAATATTTTATATCGTATAGCCCTTTCATGCCAGTGTGTGATGAATTAATTCTGGTTTCTCCTAAGGGTGTTCATCTGGGAGGATGGGAGCCTGGAGATCCTCAACGTGACGCGAGCAGATGAAGGCAGGTACACCTGCTTCACAGAGAATGACCGGGGCAAGGCCAACAGCACAGGCTCTCTGTTGATTACAGGCAAGTTCCAGTTAATGAACTTAATTAATAACTCTCTTTATTTCTTTTTTTTTTTTTTTTTACGGTTTCCAGGGCAGTTGGAGTTGCTTTGACTGATGTCAGCCTTCGCTGGCAATCATTCCTGTCACTCTCAGTCCCACCACACAGTCCCGACCTCCAAATGTCTGCTGTTGTTGAATTATGGCCCTTTAAGCAGAGTGACAGTCTGCAGGTTACTCATGGATATTCAGTCAGTCCCCAAGGGCAGAGGCAAGATGGGATTTCTTTAGATCAGATGTGATGAGACAAGGACTTTGTCCACACACTGTTCAATGAAAAATGAGGACAGGACTTGAGTTATGAACTTGTTGAGATTGTTTGATTGTTAATATTGATGAGTTTGGTTTTGTTTGCCATTTCTTCTCTTCAGACATGCAATCTTAGCTGTCATTTTTAGTTTTTTACAGTTGCTCTCCAATGGTGCTGTATGTATAGCTCTTTTCTGCCCTCTTCTGGACATTTGGACATATTGAACTATTCAGGCTGTTTCATATTAAAACCCTATACTTTACTATAGACCTGTATACTACGTGACTGCTTAAGACTCCCTTTTTCATTGAAGTCTTCCTAGTATTTTTCTTCTGTTAAATCAAATTTCAAATAATGTAAATGAAGATTCAGTGGCTGGACGGACGCCTTTCTCATCATCACTGATCCTCCTATGTTTTTCCCCAGACTCCACAAAGATCACCTTGGCACCATCCAGTGCTGACGTTAAAGTTGGTGAAAACGCCTGGATGCAGTGTGACGCATCACATGACCCCTCTCTGGACATCACCTTCGTCTGGTCCCTGGAGGGCCGGGTCATTGACCTTCACAAGGAGAGTCGACATTATGAACGCACCCCGGTGAGACATCATAGTGGTCAATAAATTATTTTAAAGCAAAGTATACATGAATAATAATACCATTAAAGTTTGATAGCCTCAGCTTTGCCCCAATCACAAAATCTCAGCTGGAGTTTATCCATGTCAAATCATATTTGAGGTTGAGTCGTGAAAGACGTTTCACTTTCCATCCCTGAGTGGAATAGTTCACTGTATATTAGTTTAATAACAATTTCCGCTAATAATCATTATGGTTGACCTACTCTCTTTCTATAGTGCAGCTTTAACCATAAGTTAGTGGCTAGCATTTCTCAGTTGTCTCTCTGCCCACTAGGTAAACACCATATTATGACTGTGATTGATGACACCCCACTTTTGAGGATTTTCCCCTCGTAAAAATAGGATCCAGTTCCACTTAATAGTGTTTGTGTGGTATTAGCAAAGCCAGTTTGACTCTCAAACAGCGAGTTCAATGCTGTCATGTATTTTCAAAGTAATATTTGGGATGGTTTTGCCTTTCTACATTGAGAGAGTGGACTAGAGCAAACACTGTTTGGAGCTTGACATCTCTGCATTGGGTGGTAGCCCTTAAGCTGAAGCCCATGTCCAGTTAGTCCACCTAATTGGATGCTCAGGTTGGATCTAGTAGGATTACTTTACTGATTGAAATGATATCTAATTTTTCATATGTCAAGTTGAGTTTCAGGCGGAGTGAGAAAATACCTACCATGATAATCTTGTTTGACGAGCAAACAGTGGGAAAGCTTTGCTTCATGACTGATGATGTTTTGCTCGCTCCCAAATTAACAAATTTTTTTTGGGGTGCAGAATGGAAGCTCAAATGGCGAGCTACTGATCAAGAAGGTCCAGCTGAAGCACGGTGGACGCTACACCTGCACCGCACAGACCACCGTTGACAATGTTACCGCCTCTGCCCACCTGGTTGTCAGGGGTGAGTCCTGCAATAAAAGTACACATATGCATACAGTCATGCATAATACATGTCTTAAAGGCTCTGAAAACACATTTCAATCAGCTTCTTACTAGCAGTGATTGGATCCTATGTGAACACACTATTCTCTGTCTACGGTTATTAGTCTAATAAGTCTAATGTTTTTTTTAACCTATTTTTAACCTGCTTATTTTTGAAAGTCTAAAGATCTGAAACCAAGTTTTCAGGGTTTTTTATTCTTTAGAGCTTATTAAACTGAACATAAGACTTTGAAATAATTTCACCATTCCTAAATGACTGCCCAACTCTCATTGTCAGAACATTAATATAAAGTGCATGTATTTGTAAAAAAAGAGCCAAGTGACACAGAAAACCGATAACACAAGAAGAAAATCTCTCCAGAGTAACCAGACCATAGCCTTTTTTGCCAGATAATCTGTCAACTCCGAGCCTCCATGCTGGAGGAAGTGCTGCCTTGTGTCCTCATACAGGACACACACACACACACACACACACACACACACACTAACTATCTTCCACTACCACCCAGAAAAGGTCAGCCAAACTTCTCAGGCTGTCTGCTCAAAGATGATACAATTAGATGCCAATAACTGTCTACAGCCTTTTTATAAGTGCAGAAAATAGTGCAGAAGTCAACTCAAACATATCTGCTGGTGCCTTGCCTCTAGGCTAAATCTATAAAACAATATATAGAGATCTGTACAAAATAATTTATGCAAAAAGGTTAGGGGTAAGCTAAGGCAGTCAGTTAGTTTAAACTTTAATTTGATGTGTTACTTTTTATTTATTTATTTTATATTAGAATTGTACATGTGTATTTGAGCTGAATAAATTGAAAATTACAGAAATAAACTAAACTCAACTAAAATTACATTATTTGGCTATGGTGTAAAGCTGGCACATATAAGGTCATATTCATCTAAAAGAAATTGCAATGTCGAGACAAGCAAGGTAACTGTTACACAGTAGTAGATTTGATTAAACTAAATGGACAAAAACAGCAACAAGTATGTTTATGGTTATTATGTGTGTAATGCAATGTGATGAAAATGTGATGACTAGGGTGTAGTACATAGATTTCTCTCTTTCACCACAATATTTTGATACGGAGTGCTGCTGATTTCAGTTCTTGTTCTTCCTGCCACATACATATATCAACACGCACAAAATAAACCCTGCCAAACTTTTACAGTGCTCTGTCTGTCATTTACTGTATTTCTCCTGGATGATTCATCAGGCTTTGTTTTCATCCTTCCCTTCCTGATGAGTGAAGGCTTGCCTTACAGCCCTCCCCTCTGGTCTTGAAACAGGCCCAGTGCTGGTGGACAAAGGGTCTCTTCAGATAGGAACCCAAGAACTTGCAGCAGTGATCTTGTTGCCGGTGATCCCTGTTGTGCCCTGGGTGTGCTGCCACCGCTGCTGCTTTCTGAGCAGGTGTTGACAGATGGCCAGGTGAACGCACAGCGGCTGACTGTGACGTTTCCCAAAGTGGAACCAAAACACAGGCCCTGGGCCGCTCCTAATGGAGTGCCAAATGCCAGCAGTCCGGAGCGCAGCGAGGGAGAGATGAAAGACAGCCATTTATCATGGAAGATGAGGAAGCAGATCTGCTTCAGGAGATTGTCCAAGCTAAAAACACAGCTCTGCACCTGTAGTTTGTTATTAGTAGGGATTTGAGATAGGGAGAAGAGCTGTTTTCATATGAGGGGTGTGTGTGTTATTGTAGTGTAACGTTACAGTCTGGCCTGAAACTGTGTTGAAATGTAGCTGTGTTAATGTAAGTGTCTGCAAAATAGGAAAACTATTCATAAATGTTATAAAATGTGGGTCTTGGGATACAGTTAGTATATAGCACTGATGCTTATCAGTTCGAACACTGTGTGTAGCACACACTGTGCTAAGCATCCATATGACACAATGTTGTACAGGCATGGAAAATGTGTACAATTCAATCCCTTACATTGGATTGTAAGAAAAATTAGATTTTTTACTACTTTGCTTTCTCTGCTGACTCTTAGATTTGAGGGGAAGCTTAAGGGCTGTCCAGCTTTGACTGTCTAATCGCCTTACTTGTCCCAGCTCATATTCATGACTTGGAAAAAGTAAATCCTGGCTGATTTCTGAGGCTGTGGGTTGGGAAGCTAACCCTGACACAGTCTGGATTTTCTATTAGGCATTTTTTATATTCCAAAAGAAGAATCAAGAGGAGCAGGACGACCAAGAGAAACATCGGATTCAAAAGCTTTTGGTTAGGCTTAAGTTCATATATGTCAGTGGGCTCTAAGCTCTAATGCGTTAATCCATCAGTCTTTGCTGATGTCTTTTAAAGAAGAGACTAAAAGAAGGAAATGTAAGGGCTTTGATGTGCTGTGTTTCATATACATCAAACAGTTGTCTTTAAGGAGACTGGTGTTGAAGTATAAAATTGGTAAAGAGCTCAGGACGTTTGCCAAGAATTTCCCCATGAGCTTGAATAAAGATAAAGCAATTTCAATAACACTATACCCTCTTTTTTTCTGTCAATTTGCGAGCAAGTAGGACGTTCACTATCTGCCTGAGGGACAAGTCAAAGTGGGCACTTTGAAACTTGTGAAGTTAAGACTAAGGGACGGTGTCAGTAATCTCAACACAACTGTGCTGCCACATTTGTATTCATCACCCGTCAAACAACACTTTTAACTTCTCTTATTCTTTTCTTTACCCCAGGTCCCCCCGGTGCCCCAGGTGGGGTGCGAATGATAAACAAAACTGACAAGAGTGTAACATTAGAGTGGAGCCGTGGAGCAGACAACCACAGCCCCATCTCCAAATATACCATCCAGTACAGGGACTCCTTCTCAAAGGATGTCTGGAAGAATGCCACTACATGTGAGAACTCCAGCGCACTACTTGATCAAATAAACACTGCTACCTGAATGCTGAGCTTGCTCTTGTGTTATAATAATTTGGATCATGCCACATAGTGATACTGTAGGCCCACATGGTGGTTAATGTCGCTTAAAGATGACTATAATATACTTAGGTCATGCCTCAAGGACTTAAAATATAGGAAAGAATTCCAAAAATGGAACTTAATTGTTGTTTTAAGGATATTTTTGTTAAATTGTGGGTCTGAACAAACCTGTGCTGTATAATGTGTTAACATACAATGCTATAGCCCTGACATTTTGGCATTGTAAAATTAAATGTGTGCATGTTTGTCTAGCTCCTGCAGATGTAGAGGGGAATGCAGAGATGGCCACAGTGGTGGATTTAGTGCCCTGGACAGAATATGAGTTCAGGGTGATTGCCACCAGCACTCTGGGGACAGGAGAGCCAAGCAGCCCCTCATTTAAAAACAGAACCTTGGAAGCAGGTAAGATCACATCCTGACTTTGGGCTAACATTCATACATACGATTTATGGTGTGAAGATTCAGGGTAACTAAGGTCTTGGAAATGTGGTCCTACAGTCCATCTTTCCATTCTGATATTTGTTCTTCATCATTCTATTATAGCCCTGTTTACTTATGTTAAGTATCGCTGTAGAAATGAGTCAGCAGAAATCCCATCAGTCCGTACTTCAACAGCAGAAGCATGCTGCCAAACTCACCACACAAACCTCTACAAATGAGCACTTTGCTGAAATTGTATACTGAAATTCAATTATAAAATGGAAATCACAGGCCTACAGAAACCTCTCTTAAAATAATAATCATCATTTGAGAATGAGCTACTAGACCCAAGGTTAAACAAGAAAACTTTTGCCTCTCTGTTTTCGTCAGTGGCAAGGTTCCCACATTGACATTAAGGTGTTGCATTTGGCACAGGAGAAGACATTGATATTGTATTTGCAGAGGAAGGATGTTTCAGTCCTGCTGCCAGGGATAGGCCGTACTGCTGCCAGGGATAGGCCATACAGCCTGTGTGGGTTGGCGTTGTTTGTGTGGATTCGACAGCATGTGGGCTCAGAGTTTTGCTGTTGCTGTCTCATTGTAGTTCCTGTGGTGGCGCCCTCGGACGTCGGCGGGGGTGGAGGGACTAGCAAAGAACTGACCATCACGTGGACGGTAGGTTTGGAATTTCGACTGGGAACAAGGAGGGAAAAGGGTCATAAGCTCATGTAAAGCTCACAGGAAGGAGACACTGTTATCTAACCTTAAGTGAGGTAATGATAATAAACTGTATTTTACAGAACTGTTCAGAACAAAGTTACATAAGGCTTCACGGGAGACCAAATAACATGCCAGAAAAAAGAAATAGAAAAATAGAAATCATTTTTACAATCAAAATCTGAAGGAAATCTCTCAGAAAAGAAAAGGCTGCATGAAAATGTCACAAATTAATGAATGGATTAAAAATAGGGATCAGAAAGATCACTTAATACAGAGTACAAGTTTATGAAAATAACATTTTAGGGACACCATAGACAAGCTTCCAGTCGCTATGGAAGACAACAATGTACAACATCAACAGATGAAATATATGCCAGAGAACTGTCAAACTTGAGGTGAGCACACCACAGAACATATAGAGGAAGTGAAGAATGAGCGTTGGATAATTTCATGCTTTTAACCAAACATAACAATCACTACGAACAAATATCAGTGACTGAACTGAATCATTATCCACCATTCCCCTGCTGCAGCCACTGATAAATTAGCTCTCATGGTTAAATTACCTTTTGCTTGGCTGAGGCATGGTCGTTCAATCCTGAGCAGCTGGAGGGTGAGGCAATGTTTTAAAGGTTAGCGGCGCTTCACGCAGGCATGTCTTACTGGACATATGGTGTGACAATAAAGCCAGAGTGCCAACAGAGGAAATGAGGCGTGAGGACAAAACGAGAGGGACGAGCCAGCAACTCTTTGTATATCACTCACTGAATGCAGACCTTTTACTGAAGAGTTATGTAAACATCATCTGTTTAGTGACATTTGTCCTTTGTGAGCCTTACTGTTAATCTTAACATGTAGCAAATAAGTGGATGATGCACGATTTGCATAGTGTGAACTCCGATAGGATTAAGAGTTTAATTCACACCGGAGACAGGCCTGGATAAAATATTTGCCACATTAACGTAATTGTTTGATGTTTCTGTCATCAGCCTGTACAGCCACAGTACTACTATGGGCCTAATTTTGGCTACATCTTGGCCTTTAAACCACAAGACGAATTCGAGTGGAGGAAGGTAACAGTAGCTGACCCCCAGGCCAAGCGCTATGTCCACAAAGACTCCTCCATCCATCCATCGACAGAGTTTCAAGTCAAAGTCAAAGCTTTCAACAGCAAAGGAGAGGGACCCTTCAGCCTAACAGCCGTCATTTATTCTGCACAGGATGGTAAGCACCGAAGAGCTTCACAGCTCTCAACACTGGAGCGTAAATAGAAAAATATGCCAAAGTGGTCTCAAAATAATGTCACAGATTTCTCAGTATCACAGAGAAAGAAGAATCCTTCAATATGCCAACGCTCTGCTATTTCAATCTGTCAGTGTCAGCTACTTATCACTACCAGGGTTTTCAATGGAGTAGGACTCATTTAATAGGAGTTCTCATGTATAGTTGGGAGGAATTTTAATACCCCTTGAAAGTGAACCTATCTTCCCCCTCTCTCTCTTTCCTTGCGGGGGGATTATCATGATCTATGTAGCATGAACGAGAAAGCTGATAATTCGCCCAAGGATGCAAAGCATTTAGCCTAGTTATTAACTTCCACTGACAGACAGTTGAGATAACCACTGGCAACCCAGACATGATGGGCTACAGAGATGCCCTGTTGCCTTGGTAACCCACTTTGGGAATGCTTGTCGTTTGAGTGTCTTATGATTTTATAGCCAAGCCTGCACAGCGCTCTGCCTCTGGGACTATTTGTATTCGTGTGCATGATCATTGTGAAGTATTGTTTCCGTGTTTGTTCAACGCAATGACAGTGTGTGATGGGTTGTTGGTAACAAGGCCCAGCCTGGCAATTTAACATTCAAGGACAGTTTCCTGGCAGTGGCAGCCTACACACACTGTAAAACTGACCCATAGGTCATGGAAAAGCGTCTGATAGCTCAGTGAAGGAAAGTGGGCCTGTCACTTCACTTGTTCTTTACAGTGATTAATTCACATTACTGAAATGATGATTAAGCACCACTGAGAGAAATATGACGCTAAGGCCAATAGACACAGACAAGGAAACGCTAGATAGTTATTGTAACAGTAATGGATCCATTAGTATGTATGGTGCAAAGCTTGATATCAGACTAAATAAATTCATATGTATAATATATCCTACGTTAGAGTTTTAAGTGTGCAGGTAAAACAAATGACCTCTGAAGGTCATCCCTTTTCTCTTACTGTAACCTATTAACCAAACTGTACTCTCTCTCTCTCCTCAGCTCCATCTAAAGCTCCTGAAAGTATTGACGGCAAAGCTCTCTCTGCCACAGAGGCCGTTGTGTGGTGGCTGCCGCTCTTACAGAGCAATGTAGATGGATATCAGGTGAGTAGAACATTTTACTGAGGCATGCTGGTAAAAGAAATACTTGACATGTAGCAGCTAAAAACAGGCTTTTGGCATTCATTTTAAACTACTGTATTTAGACACCACATAAACTTTCATAATAAAGTTGCTATAAGTTACTTTATTTCTAAATATTTGTCTTTTAAATGTCTCCTTTGAAAGTATTACTACAAAATTTATTTTTTATGTATTACGTATAGTATAATGAACCTAATGACCTTTTTCATTATTTTTCAAATTCTGACCCCCATTAGTAGAACTTTTATACTGGCTCGTTTCTATAAATTAGCTTTGTATCTATTTTAAATAAACAGCAAGCCGGTTTTGGATCATAACCGTCTCACCTCTGTCCCTGTGTGTCCCAGGTGAAGTACTGGAGGAATCACGAAGACAGTGAGGGGGGCGCCCAGAGGGTGGTGGTGTCTGGCAGGGAGAACCACACCAGGCTGGAGAGTATGAAGCCCGACTCCCACTACCTTGTTGAGGTTCGGGGCTACAACTCTGCAGGATACGGGCCGCCCAGCGACCACCTCCAGATCCACACCAAGAAAGCCCGTATGTTGTGCTTTAAAGCAGTTTAGTAATGGCCAGAGGGTCATTTCAAAATAAATGTTATTCATTAACATTTTTATTTTACCATCTTTTACCAGCTCCAAGTCGCCCGCCGAAAATAATTGGTAAAAAGTTAAAGGGACAGTCAGTAAATATTGCCTGGGAAAATGTGGAACCACTGCCTAACGAGGCTTCGATAGATGGTTACAAAGTGAGTACAGTTCTACATTTACTTTTCTACAGATTATAATCTCTCTGAAGTGAAACAGTACCTTATGGGAACCTTACATGTCTTTTACCTAACTTATATGTGTACACCTAGGTGCTGTACAGGCAGCAGGGCCACTCCACAGGCACTCTGTACACGACCAGTAGGCGGTACATAGACCTTCCTCTGCCCGCAGATGGGAACTATGTGGTGGAGGTCCGGGCGCACACAGAGGGGGGAGACGGGGCTGTGGCACGAATCCACATCACTGGTAAAAGACACATTCACAACTCTGGATACCACAATCAAAATGACAAATGGCAACATGTGACTGTGACAGAGAATGACAAGCATTCTGTAAATTAATGGAATTTAGAAGTTTCATTTTTGTTTCCATTTTAAAGTCCACTTATTAACTTGAAGACAGAATGAAAAAATAGAAGTACTAATTGTCCAATTTAATATAGTTTTATAATGCTTTAGTTGATTAAGGTCAAATTTAGGTGCCTGAGTTGCATTTGGTGTTAAAGTTCTTTTCTTTTCAGTAAACATGTATCCTCGTTTCAATAGTGTTATAAAAAATGGAAAGTGAGTAGCAGAAAAGCTGCTGACACTTACTAATTTAGACGTTTTTCCTTTCAGTGGTGTTTTCTGTTAGATGAATGCTGAAATTCGCCTTTAATGACGTGTTAAGTGTTAAAAAACGTGAAGTGTTTGTATTTTATTCCATCTTCACCCGGGTTTTAGTTTTACATCAGTGGAACAAAAATAAAGGAAGCCTTCAGTCATTACTTTAAATCCATAGTGCTGAGGTGACACACTGTGACTGTTCATTCTTGGCCTGCCATTTGCTCGTGAGATTATACAAGGTTCGAAAATGGCGGTAGGTTATCATTTGTCACAGCTAGAGGGTTCCCATGGGCCAGAGCAGAGCTGTCACTTCAGGTTTCATACCTTAGATTGGAGGGCTAAGACGGGAAACTTTACAGTCTGTGACTAAAGCCTTGATAGCCCACTGACGCAATCCCCTCACCGGCTGATGGACTGACAGGTCGGCTGACTGGGTAAAGGGGTCCTTAAGCCTCTGTAATTGATCTTGATGAGTAGAGGAAACCCCTCCTGTGGTTTTCCTTATCCCTTATCGTTCAGTCCAGGCCCACCTGACAGCTTGATTTCACAGACCCAGGAATTTAAGCTGTGGGGGATTTCAAATGCAGGGCATTGACAAATGGAGGGGCATTTAAGGTGATCTCCACACAGATGGGGTATAATATCACACTTCACACACCAAATATGGTCTTTAGTTTGATGGATGAGAGCAAATTTCACTGTCAGTCCAGTTATTTTTTAAAGCTAAAACTTACTGACCTTTATGTCTTTGTGTCTCTCAGGTGGAGGTGTCATGGCCGCCAAGTCTCTTGGCGTACTCTCCCTGCTCCTGGTGGCTCTCCTTTGCCTGAACCTCTGAATGTAGCACCATCTTTGTCTTCACGGAAAGTGAAGAAGACTCTTTCTGGTTGACGCCTATGAGGACTTTGGGACTCTTTCCACAAACGTTTGGTTCCACCCTATAACCCGGGACGTCATATTCCAACTCTTCTCCCTCTGGAATATGTTTGTGGAAATAGACACAGAAATGGAAAAATTGGAAAAGGACAAAGACATCCTTTATTTATCCACAACCAGCCTCTTTGGAGGGGTGTCAAAGGAGTTGTGTCAACTTTTTAAATATGCCTTATATAAATGACTGCACTTATCTTTCACAATAACTTGTTTAAAAATGGGTCACGACTGAAAGTGTAAACATTACACTTGGTTGGCTGTTAAGTATTTTTACATCATGAAGCCGACCTTTCTCATACAAATCAAGAAGCTGCTTGTTCAGAAAAGTAGGCTTCATATGATCTGTGATGATTTGGAAAATCTATCCTTCAGTGCATTCCATAGTATAAGGTAAACAAGTAGCTGTGAAGGAAAAGTGTATGAGTTTATAAACATGTCTTTGTCTTTCTTTACCTGCAGTTAAGTGGCATTTTTATTCTATTTTCTTTTTAAAATGAAGCACACCCTTTGTGACCGAGATACAGTCAAAGCAAATCTCATCCGCTCATACGTTTACATTTTATTAACAAACATCATAGAGAAAAGAACAAATTTATGTCATGCTGAAATAATATATCCAATAACTGAAATAGTTTTACTATCTAGTATAATATGGATGTTATTTGAAGAAAACTATTTTTGACCTACAACCAATGCTTATTTCCAAATCATAACATGAGCTTAATACATTACCACTTTCAAACTGTGTGCATGTTGACCTTGTCACATGGAAGAAAAGTTGGACATGGTTCCAACGTGTTTTAGGACACATGGATCCAAAATTTGTAAAGCTGAATGTAAAGTGAACCACAAGAACAGGAAGTGAACTGAACAACATATCAGACGTTTCAAATGTAAAACTGCAGCAACAATGTGTGACTGTGGTTATTGTCACTGCTTGCCATCTCTGGTTATATCTGTGCAACTGTGCGGCGATCAAGGCTTTGTCACAACATCTGGGTCGATGTTGAGACTGAAAACTGCTAAACTTAAAAAACAACAGCAACTTTTGTTTTGACTGTATCATTAGGACCTCTGTGTTACCAGCTGGTGCTTTGTAAAGAATGTTATTTTATTTAGCGTTAACATTTTCTTTTCATCTCTGAGATTTATGGCTTTGCGCGAGAGGGACTATTAACAGTTACAGTGAACGGTAGCGACACTCATACCCTCCAATAATCATGCTATGTCTGATTCATCTGTGGCTACTTTATATTTTATAATAAGACAACTTGCCTAGCTCCTATAACAGTAATGTGTTTATTTCAATTGACATTATCTGGTATAAACAGAAAATAAGCAAAGCCATCCATGTCAGCGGTAAGAGCCCATCCAAAGCTCATGACGTTGTCACCACTGCATTCGTTTTGTCTTTTTATTAACATGTGATCAGAGATATATAAACATTATCAACTGTTGTCATTTTTGTTATATTTGTATGTCATGACCCCACCTCCAGCTGGACAGTTTAAAAGTGTATTTCCCTCGAACGGAGGAACAAATGCTGTGTTCTGAATTCCTCCCATTCATTTCTAGTGTGACAGATGCTGGCCATGCTTCTACATTGTGACTATATCAACATCCACCACAAAGTGCTTTCCCCAGTTTTCCTACATGCGACAAATCATAAAAAGAGTTGCCAAATGCATGAATGCCTTGAACTTTCACATTTTTGGACGAAGCAGTGGCTCTACATTCTAACATGCATGACATTGGAGACCAAGTGGTACGTTACTTTGCAACAAATCAACATCATAGCAACTTCTCAACCTCTCGGCTTCATATGAAATACATTCCATTCCTGAGTGACGTCCCTATACGTCAGAGAGAAGTGTAGATGTAAGCCTAATATGTGCTACATTAAGCCAATCAGCTCATGTAAAGTCTTGGGGAGAGGATTTTTAGAGAGAAAATGTTAAACTGACTAAAGGAATCTCACTCATTAAAGTTCAGAAATGGTCCTGCAGTCGGTCTCACACACACACGATGGGTGGGATTTGATAGCATCGCTGGTGGCGGTGATGGCATGTTTGGCTGTTTGCTGAAGTTTAGCGCTTCACTGGACTTGGAACGGCACTTGTGAGAGATGAAACTGGAACCTCTCATTGGCTGGACGAGGAACAATAAAAACGTAGTTAACTATTGAAGTGCTCTGGTGTTTTCTCTGTTGTTCTGCAGTGACTTTTCTGAAATGCGAGTTTTGGGGAGTACTCAACAATGTGAGTTTACTGTAAGCTTGAGTGGGAGAGCAGCTATAAACTCAATGTGTGAGTCTAATAGCACATTTGGCTGAGTTCTGGTGTGAGTCAGGTTTACAGTCCAAGGTAGAAAGAAGTTTGAACATACGTGTTAAGCCCATCATAAATATTTTTTCTTGCTATGATTTACCAGAACATATAGGCTACATATGAGGAACATAAACAGGAAATATGCTAAGTATACCAGTAAAGTCAGCATAATTTTTTCTTTGGTATGATAGACCTCTGCACAACAATATTAGTCATTGAAAAACACTCACACCACAAGGTCAATTTAGTAGTTGTTCTGGAGCTTTGGATCAAAGCACATGATCTTCTTCAGCAGATGGAGTTTGCCCAGCTGTCATGGAATTGTAGATGTTAAAATTTCCATTTTTTTCTGAGCTCTTCAAATGTTCATTCCTGACCGTGGAAACAAAAAAGATCTCACCACAGGGTCCATTTAGCAGCTGGTTTGAAGATTTCAATCACATCAAATAATCTTTATCATATGAACGGAACTAAATAAGAATTGTGGATTTGTGCCAAATACCTTTAATTGCAGCATAGATTAAAATAAGTAGCTGCATGTCCCATGTAAAGAGAAAGGGACGAGTGAAAAACTCCCTGTAAAAAGTTTTAGTTCACAGAAAGTCAGCCTGAGGTCACTGGTGAAAGAATCACACGCTGAGTCTGGATGGACTGCCAGTCTGAAATACTGATGTTATTACAAGATTGGAAGTCCATCCATGAAAGCCAAAGCAATGCAGACACCCCCAGTGGAATGCTTCCAGTTCAGCATGTCCACAGTTTCACTTTGAATACGCACACATAGCAAATGTGTCAAAAGTTGTAAGAAGTGCTATGAAATTCAGACAGATTCTCCACTGGGGTCGAACAACTTGTGGTCTCAGGTGCTTTTTGCGCTGCTCTTAGATGTGCCAACACACGAGGTGGATTTGAATAAAAAGCAAAAACTCAATTCAATTCAATTCAATTTTATTTATATAGCGCCATATCATAACAAAGTTATCTCAGGGCACTCAATCACATGGAGCCGGTCGAGACCAACTTCCACGCACACAAAGACCCAACG
>JAVQJD010026915.1:0-13785 GCA_036023655.1 Nannoperca australis | reverse complement strand
TAAGTCAATATATTGAGATACTAAGTCAATATATTGAGATACTAAGTCAATATATTAAGATACTAAGTCAATATATTGAGATACTAAGTCAATATATTAAGATACTAAGTCAATATATTGAGATACTAAGTCAATATATTGAGATACTAAGCCAATATATTGAGATACTGGAGCTTAGTTTTTTTCATCACAGTGGCGGAAATGGGCTTCCATAGGACGAGTATTTTCATGATGAAAATACATTTTGCATAAATGAAACAATGAATTCAACTTTTGATTCTCACTTTGTCACAAAAAAAACCTGTTGCTCTGCTCAGAATAATAATGAGCATAATGAGCTTCTTACTAAATCTACTAGATCCACTCATTGAAATCTCCAGAATGTATGAATGTGTTCATTAAATCCTGTTCATTAAAAAGTTGAACTCTGCACGGTGAAGCTGGAACATGAAACACGGAGGAGGAGGAGGAGGAGGAGGAGGAGGAGGAGGAGGAGGAGGAGGAGGAGGAGGAGGAGGCCTTTAAGAAGAAGCTCCAGGTGTGGAGCTTCACGATGTGGAGTCAGTATTATGTAGTGAGACTCATATTAGGTTGACATGTGTGTACACATGATTATCACATGTTACTCCTTCTGTTTAACACTTAAGTCTTTACTCATCATATGCATGCAGGGCCGGTTCTAGACTTCTGAGGGGCCCCTATGCAAGATCTGGTTTTGATGGCGGGCAGGAGCCATGTTGCAGATGAGGGCTTGTTTCTGTCACATTGAAGAGCTCCAAGATGTTTTGTTTGCTTAATACTTAGAAGTTATTCATGCATTCATCATATTCCACTGTAATGTCCTCTAAGCTGGAATTGGCATTTAAAAAAGTCCCTGGCAGGAGTCCAGCTCGCTCAGAGCGCAGCAGCTAGACGGGTATCTGGTGAAGAAACAGGAACTTGTGGACGTGACCTCCCATAGATCACATTTTTTACATTTGGCACATCTGGCTCTGAGAAATACGATTTTCTTGAGAAATACGTTTTCTTGCCTGGTGTGATGAGAAATAGCCCTGTCATGTATGTCTGCACTAAATATATAGCTGCAGCCAGCAGACAGTTAGCTTAGCTTAGCATAAAGACTGGCAACAGGGGGAAACAGCTAGCCTGGCTCTGTCAAAAGGTAACAAAATCCAGCTACCAGCATCTCCAAAGCTCACTAACTAACACATGATGTTTCGTTTCTTTTATCTGGACACAAACTAAAGTATAAAAGTTGTGACTATCAGGCAACGAGCCACTCCAGCCCCTCCTGACAGAGCCAGGCTAACGGTTTCCCCCTGTTTCCAGTCTTTAAGCTAAGCTAACCAGCTGCTGGCCGTAGCTTCTTATTTACTGTACAGACATGAAGGTGATATCGATCTTCCCATCTATCTCTCTGTAAGAAAGAACTATTCCTTTAACATCTCTCATGTTTGTCTCATTCTTCGTGTTTTACTCACGTAGCGTTCAGGTAACGGATACCTTCACGTTTGTCTTAAAACAATCCACAGGTTATCCATGTAAGTGACGAGGGACAAAATTCAGGGTGCTTGTAAAATGTGAAACTTTATCTGAACAAGTGGGTTTCTTGCAAATCTGTGGTGCACGTACAGAAACACACAGAGAGACACTAGAATATAATATGACTCAGACTTCAGATGATACTGTAGATTTAGTAGCAAATTATGATATGAAGGTTTAAAATGAACTATGCATTTAAAAGACTACACTTTCGTTCTTTTTCATAGTTAGATAAGAAGATGAACGTTAGATATTTATCAGGTAGAGACAAAATGACAAAAATCAGTCACCATCACCACGAAAATAATAATATTTTCTGTATGAACACGTCTCTCTGCACCTGACTGATGATCTACAACGTGGAAATCATGTTTCTGATTTGCTCACGATGCAAAAGAGATTCACTCATCTTTAAAGTCTGAGTCCGCTGCTCTACTCTACAGCAAAGACAACACATGCAAACACTTATTTCTTCAGTTTCCTTGGGTTAGACACTGAAAACAGATGACAGCAAACCTGGAATTCCACTATTACAGAAAGAAACGGATACCAAACCTGAAACACAACGTCATGGTGAGTCATGTTGCGTGTGTTTGTCTGCCCACAAATATCCCACGACAGACTTTCTTACATGAACAGACACATTTGATTTCCTCTCACCTTCATTTAGGTATTCTCTGATGAGATTGTGGGAACCACAGTCTTCAGACTATCAGCCCATTGTTTTGGGAGGTTCCACCTTTTCTTTGCGTTACCAACTAACCTTGTTGTTGAACAATTAACAAAACTGATGTCAAGTTCCAGTGATGTAATGAAGATCTTGATTCGTAACTGTTTGTTTAATGAGGTGAATTAAGCAGTGTTATTTTTTTTGGCTTTCTTGCTGAGAGTTAGATGAGAAGACAGACAGCACTCTCTTGTCTGTACACTGAATATGAACAGACAGTTCTGGCAAACTAATAGTACAGTATTCACTCTCTTTTCAGTTCCAGTAACCAACACCTGAGGGAAACATCTGGCTCTTTAGCTACTTATTGCTCCACTGTGTTCACCAGCCAGGTGCTAAGTTTGTCACAGCTTTGTCCACTGATAACCGCACTGCTGCAGCTGGAGACAGTGAACCCAGACACGTTGTTAATATCAACATATTGATTAATGCAGCTTTAAATGACTGAGAGAATTTCTATGTGCTTGTATGGAAAACACAGTCACTTGAACTTGGACTCACTTGACGTCCCACTTTTAGCTACGTAGACTAAGAAAAGTACAACAACAAACACAAGATGATGCTATTAATTCTTTCTCATCTCCTATTATAATCCGCTTACACACACATTCTCCAGAAACGTGCACAACAACGTCTTGTCACATGGCACTGCTGGACCACCTCATTAAGGCTGAGTGTCCACAGACGGCCCAGCGGTCACACGTCGTGGCTGTTGCTGCATCTAAACATGGCAGTGGCTCCTGTTAGCCCAGAGAGTGACCTCCCTAACCTCCTGTTTCCCCACTGCCAGCAGAACAACAGTGTAGTATTTGAAAACCCAGCAGAAAACGAACCTCCTTTAGGAACACGAGTTATTTTAGGCAGGAGCAGTGACAATGGAAAGGGGGGGTGGTTGTAGTAGGTTGGGTGAGTTTGCGAAATCCAAGCAAATTTCTGGGTGCCAGAGGAGTTCGTGGGAGAAAGTTGGCTTTTTATATGTGCCTCCCCCCTCAAACCATCAAACCTCATGGCGCTACAATCATTTAATACACCATCATTATGGGCTTTCTAACTTCATAAAACCACACACATGATTTCGGTTATGTTGTAGTACAACCGCATTCCCCCTTTACTATTACTCTCGTTGTTACCACGCTCGTATAGAACTGCCTCTGTTGATGTTTTGCTTCTGAAAGGCAGAGACAGGACTGGAGCCTGTGCTCAGTGTCTCCTGACGTTGTCTCAGAGCGGACCCGGTGAGGATGTAGATCTTATCCGTCCCAGGAGACCTTCACAACTCATGTCCGGGCTCCAGCGACCTCCTGCACTTGGCTGGCCGTGGCCTGGTCTTGGCATTGGCCCCTGGATGTTGTACTACGAAGTGCTCTTCTCTCAGTCAGGGGCCGTTATTACAGCGTGAGAACCTGTGTTTAGCTGTGGGTTTCCTGTGCCCTCAGTCATTTCCTCAAGGAGTGAGGCGCTCTGTGCTGCGGCAGGGGAAGAACGAAGGCGAAGTTTGTTCCGATGTTCAGGTTAACGCGTTTGTTTGGGTTGAATCACACTTTTATTCACATTGGATTTACCCGCGGGCGTGTATGTACGTGCATAGATATTTGTGTGAGAGAGAGAAAGAGTGTTTGGATGCTCTCCATGCCCCTGTGTTTTGCTACGTTCAGCCTGCCAGAGAGTGGAACCTGATGCTCTTTCAAATGATGACAGGCTGCCAAAAGCCCTGTAGCTTCAGAGAGGGGAGGAAGAGGAAAAAAAGAGGTGAAGCATGAATGAGAATGAAAGGGTGAAGAGAGGTAAAGGAGAAGACCAATACAAAAGTGCCCACATAAGTGCATGCAAAGATAAAACTTGAGACAGGGTGTTTACCTTTGCCACTGGCCAACTCTGGCATTGTTCTGAGCATCTGATCATCTCTGGTTTTTAAGAGGCTTTCTCGTTAACCAACGTTAAACTCAGCAACCTCACACTGATCTGTGCACTGTGACGTCAGCAGTTTGTGCCTCCTGAGGTATCGGGGTCAAGGGTGAAGGTTCAGGGTTCACAGAGAGACTGTGGAGTCACAGTGAGCTGGATCCGGTCAGTCTGGTTCTGCCCATGGCTATTTCAGCTTCAAAGCAACCAGCATGATTCCACTGGATTCAGCCTGTTTTCAAACCAAAAAGGGTAGAAATGCACGAATTAGAGAAGCCAAATATGAGGAAATGGTTTAGCTGCATGAATATTTGATGGCACGGATCCTGGGAACAGCTGTTGCATCAGTATTTGATCAACCGAGCACTTTGAAACGACAACAGCTCGAGATTCCTCTCTGGTGAGAAGGACGTCGTACGCTGAAGGTAAAACAAGCCGGGATTTTTCCACTGTGTATTGTTGGTCCCTCGCTTGTGATTGAGAGGCTGCTCACGGCATGAAGAGCAGAGAACTGTCTCTCTCTCCTCACTCCCACATCCTCTGTGGTAAGGTCACTCAAAGTCTGCCATAAAACACACACACACACACACACACACACTGCCTGAAACCTCTTACACTGCCGCCTCCATAGCAACCCCAATGTTTACACCCCGCTCCCCTCCTCAACCTCTCCTCGTCATATCACACCGGCCTGCGGTTTTATCAAAACTACAAATTTGAAAAGAAAATTGGAGCGATGATCAGCCCTAACAGGGATATTCCAGTCCATTAGGCAGATCCCATTTCAGCTGATGTGTGTGGGTGGGGGGTGTGGGAGGGTCAGGGTGAACACTGAGCAGACTATCAAAGCAGGCACTTCTGGTCTGTGTGGAGGGACATGCAGGAAAATGACAAGTGACACCACCAGCGTTGGCAGCAGAGCCGCATGCAGTGCATTCATGAATTCTTTTTTAAGTTATTATGGGTCTGTTATGGGTTTTATGCTGCGAGCGAGCTGGGGGAGGGGTCACATGACCACACCTGCCCAGAGAGGTAGAGGATGCCCTCTGTGCTTTAAAGAAACAAAAAAAAGCCTCATAAATTACACACAGTGGTGCCTTGAGCTAAATGCTAACAACAACAATGCTAACATGCATGTTTAGCGGGTATAATGTTTACCATGTTTTCCATCTTAGTTTAGCTTGTTAGCATGCTAAGCTATGCTAACAAGCACTGAACACAAAGTACAGCTGAGGCTGGTGGCAGTTTTGCAGGTATTGGGTCATAAACTACATTTCGTTTATATCATATTTAGTTATTATAGTTTTGACCTGATGGGGGCGCTAGATGAAAAGTAAAGGGATCAACCAAAGTTATTACAGTTGATCCTGAGGGGAATGTGAACGTCTGAATCAGAGATCAAGTCAAATGTTGCTGAGGAATTTCACACAGAACATCACAGAGCAGACTTTGACCTGATGGTGGCGCTGCAGGAGAGTTATTAGGGTTCATCCTCTGGGCACCATGTGAGCTGACTGACCGAGCGACTGCTGCATGTCTGAGTACGCACTGTGCACACCCACGTGGGCACAAGCTTTCCTTGTTTCCAACCCTGTGAACACATGTTGCTCTCCCACTTGAAGCCTGTCGTCACTCCTACATCCTCTCATCCTCTTTGCTCCCCTGCTTCCTCCTCTTCCTCTCATCTCTCCATCTTACTTCACACTGCAGACAGTGTTCTCTCTCCAAACAAGAGCTTCGCAGCAAAGTAGCTATAGGAACCCCCCCGCTCTCTTTGTGTTAGGTTTGGTGGCCTGGAGTGAGGTCTAATAGGCTCTTTAATGAGACTGGATGATAGATGTTGGCCCCCAGTTTGAATATGGGAGCCTTAAAGAGGAGGGCGTGGTGTTGGCCAGCGAGGTGCACGTGAGCAAATCTGTGAAGCATGTACAGTCGACGTGTTGGACGACCTCTTGTGCACTTGGTTCATCTCCAAACCACAGCATTCATTCCAAAATCCATTGCCAGTGTGACTGCCATCATGCCGGGCTGAAGAAGAGGAGGAGGAGGGTGGAGGATGATGAGGATGGAGGAGGAGGAGAAGGAAAAACTCCATGACATCAGCAGGAGACGTCTCGTATTCACTTGGCCATGTCAGGATCTTCCAGACTTGACCTCTGCTTCCTCTCTGTGGTCACATCAAAGCGGCCCGGAGACGCAGACCACATCGGCCAAGGTGGGCGTGAGTGCGCTGTCTGTCAAACCCAAACCTAAGCTCACACCTGAGTCAATAGAGCAGTGGGTGTAACCTGACAAAGGATGAGCAGAGACACAACAGCAGATGAAGCAAGTCTTCTGAAGTGAACCAGTGAAAACCTCGCTTCGCCTGTTTTCTGTTGCTGCAGGCTGGGAGCAGCGTGCCCCGGCCCAGGGTTGTTTTTGTGAGTCAGACAGGCTCGCCATGTTCACAGATAATACCTAATATTATTTACCACGTTACCAGGTCCACACCAAGCTCCAGCTGCTGTTTTCAATCACCACAGAGTCAAAACAGTCGGTTTGGGAAACACCAGCAGCCCCTCTTGACTGTGATATTCCCCCTCCGCCCCGTCCAGTCGTTTTCAGATAAACACTCATTTCAACATGATTCAGCTGTTCCCTCGGACATAAGCTCTTATCTATTCCCCACTCTTTCTTTCATCACCGTCTCCATCCCTTCGCTCCCACGCTGATAGTTTTCATTGTGCCAAGGCTGCACTGGGAATTGAAAGCGTGTGAGTTATTGTCTACACACACACACACACACACACACACACACACACACACTGTTAGAGCATCACTATGTGGTCACTCCTGGAAACAAGCAGACAATAGAAATGTCATGGGTAAGTGTTCACCTCACGTTTTGAAAGATGAGTGTTTCCGACCCCCCCGTGGTGACTCCGTGGGATCTTTCACTGGTTGTGACTTCACTCGTAAAGTCAACAGGATTCAGGAAGTCCACCACAACCTCCGTTACCATGACATCACCAAAAACACCATCTAATATGTGTCTGGTTTTTGATTCAAAAACGTCTAAACAGTTAATCTTAACAAAAGGTAATGGATAAATGGTTATCTAAAAAGTCATGGATAATAAATAATAATAAAATAAATAGCTAAAAGTATGAATAAACACTTCAAATGACTTCCAGAAGTAAGAAATGGTTACTTGCGTTGTATGTTTAAATAAGAATGGTATTTGTTTGAAAAATGATTTATTCAGTAGGTTTGTTTTTTTAGCTTCCCTTAACAAACACCATTTCCCAGAAGCCCAAGAGGTTTGCCAACTAAACTTGATTATCAGCAGGACAGACAGGAGACAATTGTTAAAATATGACTATAGAACAGAGCATGTGACGTGTAGCACTTTATCCTCGCTTGTAGGTTTTACATGCGAGCTGTAAAATCACAGTTTCTTTTAGCAGAGCTGCTATAGTGGATGTCTGTCAGAGTATGGAAAGTAAACCACATGTATGCAGAAGCTGATGATTTGCTGTCATACAAAATCTAACCTCCTGAGCTAGTGGAACAAAGGCTAACCCGGACCTCACGTCATAACCTTCGGCTCTCTATAGTTACAGGAATGAATAAACTGTGCAAATAGTTAGCTAAAAGTAACGTAGTTTAATAGTTAGCTGTTAGCTAAAAGTAACATAGTTTAATAGAGAGCTGTTAGCTAAAAGTAATGGATAAAGCAAATAGTTGAATAGTTAGCTGTTAGCTAAATGTGGCGGATAAAGCAAACTGTTGAATAGTTAGCTGTTAGCTATAAAGTAACAAATAAAGCAAACAGTTAAATAGTTAGCTGTTAGCTAAATGTGGCGGATAAAGCAGACGGTTGAATAGTTAGATGTAATGGATAAAGCAAATGGCCAAAAAAGGCAGACTATTTGAACAGTTTTACCATCCATTAAGTAGTTTAAAGAGTTAGCTAGTAGTAATGAATAAATGATTGAAAGAGCTAAAAGGTGGAAATAGCTTTGTAATGGATACTTCTGCTACTCGAGTAAGCAGGTAGCAAGGTAGCAAGAATGCTAACTTGACCAAACATTGACAGTTGAGTTGTGTGAAAAATGACTATCACTATGCACTTTTATACAATTAGTGTTATTTTAACAATTCAAATGAACACATTTGGGAACATGACCGGTGGTGTCATTGAAAGGGTACTTGAGCTCATCCGATAGGGCTGCGGGGGCCACGCCAGACAAAAGAGAGACATAACAGGATGACGAAATGAAAAGCTCATGAAGTAGCTTAGTATAAACAAAGTCCTAAACTATAGTAAAACATCTGACAAGGAGCTGCGTAATGTAAAATGACTCTCTTTCATGAATCCATTGGGAAAGTTGAACAATTAGATTTTCCCCTCCATATACTTTGTCATTATCGCAGTTGGATGGTGAGGCTGTTGGACTGCAGGACTGCAGCCTCCGCCTAAAAACAACTCCTCACAAGTTCCAGGAGCAAATGAATCTGTGCATTAGTTTGTGCAAAGCGGTGCACGTGGCTCATTGCTCTGCCTGCTACAGGACCAGCAGGCCGTCCAGCGTGACCCCAAACCCACCTCCGTGATTCAGACCCTCGGGCTCATTAACCGCTCACACCTATTGGTCCGTGGTGGTGAAAGAGAGGAAGAGGAGAAGAAGGAAAGACAAAGGAGATGTTCTTCAGGCCGATGATGTAGCTGGTTTTCCCCTTTCCGACACAAAGCCCAGTACAGTATATCATGGACCCCCCCCCCATTAGACTCTCCCAACAACCCGGCCGTTTGTTGATGTTGGGAAGGAAGTGATGTCAGTGACTCACAAATCGACACCCCAGGGGGGGGGGGGGCACACCAAGCCAGGACCCAACCTATCTGATGTCAGAGACACTGATGTGTGTGTGTGTGTGTGTGTGTGTGTCTGTCTCTCTGTATCGCTGACTGGTGATTTTCTGCACAAGAACTGCTATACATTGCTTGTACTGACGTCAGTGTGTGTGTGTGTGTGTGTGTGTGTGTGTGCAGCCACAGCAGATAAATAAAAACATCTGATTTCCTTGTGAACTGAACGGCTGTTGCGCACATGCGTACATTCCTGCGGGTTCACTTCTGTGAAGCTGTTGCAATCTTCGATTAAGGTTTCTGTGGTCATGTTTTAGTGTATCGTCCTGATTCATCGCAACCAACACACTCTTGATAATGGTCGGTGTGTGTCACTCAGCCACACACAGTAAACACTAATGATTTCTCACCATATCCAGGACACTCACCGGTAACACACGTAGGACTGCCACTGCCAAGAAGAGGAGGAACCTCACCTGTGATGATAATGAGAATAAGAGTATTTATAGCCAACAGGATAATATTCATGGCTGGATTAAGAAGTCAGTGGACTATAAAATAAGCTTTTGTTTTGTTACATTAATGAGATCTCTATAAAATATTATGTGGATTTTATGTTTGAGTGTTTATTGTCGTTGTTTGGCACCTTAATCTGTTTTTACTGGTGTTGTGAGTTACGCCACATTACAATGAACACTATCTTTCTTGTGTGATACGGTTGAAAGCTCTGGAAGAGGTTGGAAGTGCACCTTGAGTTGGGATTATTTCCTCTTCACAGCTTTTAAAATGTAGATATGTGTCTCTTTGTAGCCAATAAACCAATCACACCTGTTCTTGTTGTTATTATTCTCATGTTGTCCAACAGTGAAAACGTACATGGGGAAATGTTTTTTGGTTTGCACCCACAGCACTTAGTAACGGGACTTTCCACATGTATTTTTACTCTTTCTGTGCTGGGCTCAATTGCGTGCCGCGTCCCTGGGTGCGGACACCCTGATAGTGCTGATCCACCCATGAAAACAATGCCTGACGTGGATAGAAAATATGATAAATTAGCCAAAACAAAAGAAATATGTGATAATCATGTCATGAACCCTGACATTTTATTAATAAGGCTGCGTGATTCAAACTCTCTGAGCTCAGGAACAAACGTTAAGGATCCCAGGCTGCTCCCCAACTCAGGGGGGGTCGGGGGGATTTGTCATGTTCATGCTCATGAATAGGAAGCCTCTCACCAAGAGGGGACAACAGTGTGCAGAGATTCAGATCTCCACACACACATTCCCCAGTTTGAAGCCGGCTGGAAATGACTTCACTCAGTCAGGTCGCCCACATCTCCTTGTATGGCTGCTGTGGGAGCCTCTTGTTGTCTGTCAGCAGGCTTCTGGCCGCTCAGAAGATCAGAGATGTGCTTGTCAGACACATTCCTCTCCTCTTGTATCACTATACAGCCTGCAATTAGGTATTCCCACCTTCTGTCTTTCTTCTTCCCCCACCCCTCCGTTTCAGACAGACACCTCCATTCATCCACTAGACAAAGAGCCGTATGCTGACAGGTACTGGCCATTGTAGATTGTAGTGAACGTTACCCAAGTGCATATTTGTACACGGTCTAATCACACAGCAACCACGGCGGTTTTGTGCAGCCGTAACCAAGAACTGTAGCAGTGTTTAAAAAGATACACTGCCCTCTTGTTTCCTTTGGCACCTGCAGCACAAGTAACAGTGAGGAGGTGGAGCAGCCTGGACAAGTAGAGTGACAGCATTTTAACTGTAGTTATCTGGAGCCAGCTGTTATCACCGGAATCAGCACATCAGCACTTTGATCAAAGTGTTAGAGACCAATGTTTAGGTGCTTCAGTCCGATGTGTGCTTTCTACAGAGAGATAACCACGTACATGTGATGAGGTGAGAAAGAGTGAGGACATCAGTGGTGGAAGAAGCACTGGGATCCTGGACTTAAGAAAGGTTAGGTGCTGTTTAATATAGAAACATGCACCACATTGTATGTTTTGCATGTAAGTTATAGTAACTACAGCTGTTTCCACAAGTGTAAACCAGCATCAACTGGAAACATTGGAGGGGAAGTCTTCAAAACCGCTTGTTTTTTTCAAATCAAATCAGAAAAGCAGCAAATCCGTACCGTTAATGTTACGTAACGTGTTTCTGGTTGTTAAAGACTCAAATGATTCATTTTATGTTTATCTACTAATCCATTAATCAACTTGACTTAAAACCAGTTATCAGATACAAAATGTAATTTCACTGTTCCCAAGTGAAACTATAATATTACACAAAGATACAAGGATGTGACGTCAACAAAGTAAGAGCACATGAAAAAGCTTTATTGTCACACCGAGCTTTAACAAACAAATTGAGAGATTCTGACTTTAAGCTTACAATGTGTAAACTATTCAGCAAAGCCACTAAGGAGAACAAGTAGTGAACTCACCGTTATATAACTTACATAATTTATTAAATATCTTTATTTGGCAGGATTTTACAAGTTAGCAGGAAAAATACAGAAGTTAGTGGAGGTGAGGTACATCTCTCTCTCTTTTTATGTTTATTTTCCTGTCTGTATTCGGAGAGAGGAAGCAGGAAGTAACACTGGGAGCAACAGTAGCAAAACAGATTTACAGTACCTGCGTCTACATGGAGTCTTTGCAGGTTCACATTCAGCTTTCACAAACAACAATATAGCGCTACAGGTTAATTCAAGGTGCACAGGAATGTAATAAAGTGGAGAAAGAAAAACAAAAGGGGGAAACCTGGGAAAGTCCTACTTCAACATCTACACTCACACGGGGAGAGAATTTGTACACTGATGCTTTCTTCATGTGTCCACGACTCGTAATACATTCCTTCAATGTAAACCAAGAGACAAGCAGGTTAATACTCTTCTTCTCTTTCATAGTAGGCATAACTTTCTTTTTCTTTAAATAGTGGATTTTCTGATAATATACATTTTTGCGTGTAAACAAATCATACAGGACGAACACTTTTAAAGATGATCTGACCATTTGGCAGCCTGGAGATTAAGCAGTGACAGACAAGGCATCTGCAGGGGCAGTGTGCACAGACCACACACTGCAGCTCAATTAGTGTAGGCCAGTGCATTAAGAAGTCAATGAAGAAGATTAAGCCATGCAGGTGAACACCACCACCAACACTTAGTTTAGAACGATAGAAGCGAGGCTGTGGTATATTACAGTGTTTCAAACTCAAGAAGGAAAGTCCCGATTCAGGAGGACGTCTGCATGGAGGTTAACTGACTGGAGAGCAGACGGTCATTCACAGAGGAGGCCAGGAGAGGTCTGAGGGCAGGGCTGGAAATGCCCAGTCTCTCCTCGCCCCCCCCCCCCCAAAGAAAGTGCATCTCAGCAAGTAGCTGTTAGTGCTGCACGCGTGGACGCACGCACACACACACGGGGGCTGGTGAGTAACACGGGCGTGTGTTAAGAGCTCTGTGTGGACGTTGTGGTATTCACAAGTTCATTCCACAAGGTGAGTGTGGAGCGGGGGTGAGCATGCGAGAGTCCGGGCTTGAGCAACACATTCGCTGCTGGCTTGTGGTTGTGGAGGTGCAGACCAGACGGGTGACTTTAATTACTAAAAGATCCACTATCTGCGTCACTGGATCTTCCACACACTCTGACACAGAATACCAGAGGAGCACACACCTACTGCTGAGGGGGGGGGGGGGGACCTTACCAGCTACATTTGGCAACATTAAGCCAATATCATGGCTTCTATCATACTTTCTAACTTTGAGCAGCATTTCATGTTTGATTAGACAAACGCCACCTTCAAAAAATATACTTTTCTTTTTAATACCGACCGCTCTAGTAAACACCACCGTTACTAAGTTTGAGTCTGAGGGAAGCAGCGTCAGAACAAACACCTCATCAAAGACTGTTCATCGTTCTACAGCCGAACGACCGCGCATCTGATCATCAACGCAAAATGACAGCGTGGTACAAAAAGGTTTCCCATCTTTAACAGTGTGCTGTCGATCAAAGTGGGAATTAATACAACAATGGGATACTAATATGGGATTAACCGTGTCCCTCTGATAATACAAGGGTGTGGTGTGTGCGCACAGTTTGGCTCCTAACATGTGGAAACACCATAGAGGTGAGCGCTGGGTGTGATGACTTCATCCACCCAGCAGCTACGGGGATTCCCTAACAAAAAACACATTCTCTTTCTCTCAACTCACTGCATCCGTCGGGATGGGATGGGATGGGATGGGTCCCTCGCTCTCTCCCTCTCTCTCTCTCCTCTTTTCTTTCTGCAGCGAGGTGTGAGGGCTGCGATTCACAAGTGTAGGTGGGGCGGGAGAGACAGCTCACTAAACCAACACATGAGATAAAGCCCCATAGATAGATGACAAGAAACAACAAAACAGAAGGTGGAAAGAAAAAGAAACAACAGAAGAACTCCTGGTAACAGCATGCAATGCAAAACACATGCCGCCCACATTCATTAGAGTAAGTTAGATCAGCTGATTTGTATGGCGCCCTCTAGGGGCTGTAGAGAATGCAAAGCCCTGTTAGGAACTGAGGGGAGAGGAGAGAGGAGAGGAAACATGGAGAGGAGAGGAGAAGAGAGAGAGAGGAGAGGAAACATGGAGGAGAAGAGAATAGAGAGAGGAGAGGAAACATGGAGAGGAGAGAGAGAGGAGAGAAAACATGGAGAGGAGAAGAGAAGAGAGACAGGAGAGGAAACATGGAGAGGAGAAGAGAAGAGAGAGAGGAGAGGA
>JAVQJD010026910.1:0-18318 GCA_036023655.1 Nannoperca australis | reverse complement strand
TTCTGCATCTGCTTGAGACAGGATGTGCCTGATTTTTGCAATGTTACGTAGGTGAAAGAAGGCAGTCCTTGAAATTTGCTTTATGTGAGAGTTAAAGGAAATATCCTGATCAAAGATAATAAAGATAATATTAAACTCAAACCTGCACTGACAGCAGTTCTTGTTTAATATCTACCTCATAAGCAATTTCCCTTCTGGGATTATTAAAGTATTTCTGATTCTGATTCTGATACCTTTGCAATATACAACTACCTGTGCAAAATAACTTAACTGTGCAATATACAACTACTGTGCGATACTGATTTATTTATTCATACTGATTATGTCTTTATATCGGTTTTGTGTTACATAAGCTCTATATTGTGTAAGGAGCTGCTCTTCAAATCTCATTGTACTGTGTATAATGACAATAAAAGCTTTCTATTGTATTCTTAACAAATCAATCAAATAAATAAGAAAGTGAATAATACATATTGTTATATTGATTTCTCTTTTATGTGTGCATTTACTGTGTCATAATTAAATGCAAGACGTGCTAATAGGGAAACAATTTAGCTTCTTGGCTTTAATAGCTAAATTAATTGTGACCTGAATTTTTCATTCCACATTAAAATCAAATCACAACAGAAAAAGTGACCAGATGATTTTTACAAAAGAAAATGCTTTTTGACCTGAAAATCTCACATTGCAAAACATTTGTATTGAATTGAATAATACCTTATGTGATATATGTATATGTGTGTTTGTAATTTTTTTAAATTTATTGTTAAAATTAAATCTAATGAAAACAGGGTTAGCAATTGCCATGTCCTCACAGAGGAAATTATGTGTTATGTATGCTGTATTTCTGCATATTCAGTTCATTTATTGTTATTCTTTATCACCACACATTTAATATTTACAACATATACATTTATGGAGTCATCAAATATATAGTCATCTAATAGTGAAATGTTGGAAAGCATAAAACAGTAAACTACATAAACAAGACATAAACACACAATGTAAAAGACAGGAAACTAAAATAATGCATTGGAGTGCTGGATTATGTTGCAGTAATGCTTACCCAGTTAATGACATAAGGTTTAAATATGGACAAATGTTTGCAAATGTGGTGCATTTCAACAGCAGTTTTGGTGTTTCAAGTTAAGAGTTCAGCACATAAAGCCAAAAAAAGGAACAAGTATGACATTTATAAAACAATATTTTAACTTTAAAAGTCTTAAAAGAGAATGTTGGGATATGAAAAAGACAGAAGTAAATTAAACAAGTATAAAAAATGTGTATAAAAAGTACACACACATGCATTTGAATATTTGACTACATACAGTATAAGAATCATATACTCTATTTTCAGTTGGACGAGTAGATACAAAAATATGTAAAACGCAGTAGAAAACTATATTTTTCTGCTTAATAGGCAATGTAAAGGTTAATCAGGGTTCAAAAGGTGACTCGGGTCAATCAGGTATATCTGAATGTCTGTTGTATCTGCAGTGTGTGTGTTTGTGTATGTTTTTGAGGGACGAGGTGCTGTCCTGAAGGTAACCTGAGCCTCATACGCGGGTCTGTTGCAGCCGCTGTCATGAATGGTGGTTAGATCCGTCCCTGAGGCACCGTCAGGCTTGCAGTAATTGATGTAATCAAAGGCATTTGGCTTTGGGTCACATGGCATATTGCTGACTGACAACAGTGCTGAATTTACGTCTTTGTGCCTCGGCCTGGACTTGCCGCTCTCCTTAGCCGGCAAATACATGGAAGTTCTTTTAGTCTGGCAGTCCTATCTGGGTGACCGCAAACCGTGATGAATCACTTGGAAATGAGTCATCCTCACTCTCAGAGTGATGACTCTTTGACCGACGTGTCTCTCATTCTGATTTCTTTTTTTCTTTTTGTGCTTTTGGTTTGAACATTTTTACTATGAGTCATTGCTTTGAGCGGATCCTGGATTGTATCTGCAGATACAGATACAATCTGCTACAGACTGTATCTGTATCTACAGATACAAAAACTGATGTCTGTTTTGCTCACAGTGCAGATGTACTGAATTGCTCTGCTGTTATTGAATAAAAGCCTCATGAAATCCCAGAGTTAAATAAACCTATCATACGTTGAAGTTCCACAATATTTTGTTTCTCTGCAAACAGGCTCCTGAAAAAGCTGAAGAAGTGTTTGTGTGCTATGGAATACAAAAACGGATGTTGTAGAGATCATGTTTCATCTAGTCCCTCCTAAATAAGTCTGTGTTTTCTAATCTGACGTCACTTAAATGTGTCCCAGCAGCGCTGCATCAAAGAGCTGTATGTCCACATGGGAACTCAGTGCAGAAAAGATGCAAAAATCTCCATATACAGACAAGACACTTAAACAATAGTACAATTACAAAATGGAGAAACAGACAATATTAGGTAGATGCACTGCAAACATATAAGACAAGAAATGTAAGAAGAAGCAACTTGTAGGTGTTGTCAAAACAAGTCGGACCTGGACCACATTAAAGACTCATACTCATATTCATACAATCATACAAGAATCATACAAATCTTTTTGACTGGCAATAGTTTTGACATTATATATAGATACAAAGTAAAATAAACAGTACGTACAGAGTAACATGAAAAAGAACGTACAAACAAACAAATGGAAGTGCAACACATAAATAAAAGTGCAGGGTTCCAGTAATTATGCTATAAATTACAAGCAATGACATTTTTTACAGAGAGGTGCATTTATCTTAAAATATGACAGCTACTGTGAAAATTACAACTGTTTTAAGTAGGAAGTGAGAAAAACAGCACATTGAATTGCAAAGCAGCTGGACCAGACTCCCTCCACCCTGAAGCACTGTGCAGATCAGCTGTCTCCAGTGTTCACAGACATCTTCAACACCTCACTGGAGACACGCCATCTATTCCAAAAAGCCAAGGACCACAGGACTTCATGAGTACAGACCCGTCTCCCACCTCTGTGGTAATTAAATAATTCGAGCTCCTTGTGTTGTCCCACCTGAAAGCCATCAGTGACCCTCTCCTTGACCCAGTGCAGTTCACCTACAGAGCCAACAGGTCTGCGGATGATTCAGTAAATATGGCCTTCCACTTCAACCTCCGGGTCAGGGCAGACTGCAGTGTATCATTCGCTCTGCAGAGAAGCCTGCCTGCAATCTGCCTTCCCTCGAGGACCTGTACGCCGCCAGGACCCTGAGGCATGCAGGAAAGATTGTGTCTGACACCCCCCACCCTGGTCACAAACTCTTTGAAACACCCCTACAGCAAGAGGCTGTGGTCAGGACAAAAACCTCACGCCCTAAGAACAGTTTCTTACTGTCTGCAACTGACCTTGTTAACAAGACCGGGACCCCCCTGGGACACGGACTCTAATACCCCCGTACAAACCTACATTAAATCTGATTCTGATTCAGATATCAGTATGTATGTATTGGTTGCTGTCTGAAAATGCGTGCGAGACAACTTCTGACAACTATAAGCCGAACAATAACATTCCACATGTGTTGTACAATCACCTTTGCCGTGTCCTTAAACTGAGGGTTTCAGAATTTCCACATAGACCGGGCCTCCCTCTGCATGGAGCTTCCTCTCTGTGTCATGGAGTAATGACGTTTCACATGCTGTTTTTATTAACTTTAATTACACTTCCTGACATAAGAACACAGTGTTTGTCGACGGTGTGGGCACTGGGCGGGAAGGCTAGGCCAATGCCATCGCTCCATAGATTCCCCCCCACCCTACACCTCACCCCCAACACTATTCATCCTCCACGCCTTTCCCCCTTTTCCATTCCCCCAACTTCAGTCAGCCGCCTTTCTTGAAAAGGCCTCAAGGAGAGGTCATCGAGTGCAGGAATGCCACCGCTCACTGTTAGGCTATATGTGTGTGTGTGTGTGGGCAGGGAGTCTATACTCTGTGATTGTATTCTCCTCATGCATTTAGTGCATTGGGAGCATGAGTGAGATGTTGACTGTGAATGCACTGCGCAGAGACAAAGGGGTCGAGGCTCGTCTCCCAGCCCCTTTCGACACGGGGCCGCTCCTGCCTGCTGAAGGCCCCCGGCTGGAGCTTTGTAGCTCTTTAGGTTTCAGAATTAAAAACCCTCAGATATCCTGAAGGTTTCTGTGTGGATGAATATGAATATGAATACCTTCACTAATCTGGGGGGATTAGCTGCTGGATTGTCAAACTGTATCTCAGGACCCCAAAAATCACCACTTGACAGATTGCAATTCTCCTTTAGTGCCGTATTTTTTATTTGACATTTAGCTCCTTATTTTAGGGTACCTCTGATTTTCCTCTGTCACATTTGACTTTTAAATTACGTGTAATGCATATTAATCACAGTAGTGTGTGCAGGCTGCAGTGAAATCTGTGCCTGTCATCGGAGTTCTTAGAAGTAAGCTGACTTTACACATTTAAAAAAAGTACCAGTTGGATCTACTGTCTGTTTTAAAACATGTTTAGAGTTGAGAGGTTCCATGTTTAAGGTGCAGCTGGGAATTCTCCTCACTTTTTGTGTAAGGATGAATAACTAGAATTATGGTGCAGCTATTTTGCAGACTTTTTGGATCTTTCAAAAGAGCTGTTATAGATGTTATATGTAAGGAGGTGACACGAGACTGAGAGGGACTCTCAGTACTAAGAAAAGAGGCCCAGAGTATTGCAAGGGTGAAATGCACCCATAACTGCACCGCCATGGTAATGGCATTTCAGCGCTCCAGTGCTTTAGCAAAAAACGCAAACAGTGGGTACAAAATTGTCTTCTTTCTATGCAAATGAGCCTCATTGCAAAAACAAAAGTAAAATTGACAAACCCCAGTTCTGACAGCCACACGCAGCTAGAGTGAAAATGATTAGTGTCTTCAGAGAGTTGGTTGTATCTGAAAGCCCATTTATTTATTCATTCATTGAAGTGGTGTCAGGGGTGGCTTTTACTTTCCAGTGAACCTGCATCAGCATGCCAGGTGTGTTCCTGAGCAGATATTTGAATTCTAGCTCTCTGTCAGAAAATGTCAGTTTTCTTCTTTTCTCTACTTTTGTCCAGCCTGCTGTGTTCTTGGTGATGGACCACCATCTAGATACATTGCCACATGGGATAATTGCTGTCAGATGCAAAACAAGCGCAAATTGTATTGCAAATTGCTGCAAAACTTTATGGTCTATGTTTCCTCTGCTACTCTACTTCTTTATTCTCTTCAAGTTAATTGTATGTTTATAGAAGAATGATGTTTAGTGATTGGTCAGATGTTGTTTTTCAGTATATTGTGTGTTGCCCTACTCATTATCATAAAATGGCCTCATCACCTCCCTCTGAAACTCTCACATATGTTGATGGCTTCTCTGTGCCAATAATAAACGCCTGTTGGTGGTGTTTTGATGTCAGCAGCAGCACCATCTCATATCGCAGGTTTAATGAAAGCAGCAGCGAAGGGAACTGCTCTTTCAATGCCACTCCTGGAATATCCAGTGGAAAGTGAAGAGGGGGATGTCTGCTGCAGCGTGATAATTCATAATTACATGCAAACTCCCCAGGGGGAAGTTTTTACATTAGGAATTAAAACATCTCCAGTGAGTGTTCGCTTGTCCAAATTGGATGTGAACTCCTTCCAGAACAAAAACCCTGCCTCCCTCACATGGCTGATGTTTAAGCCGAGCAGCGTTCTCCAGCTTACCTCTCTCCCACCGCCTCCTCCGCTTATTTAGCCTCACGCATTTGCATTTCTGTTTGCTTTGGTCTGTTACACTTCTGAAAACTTAACTTCTGAAATGTAGCATTCATATCACCGTAAGTACCCCAAGACGTGGACATCTTTGATCAGTGTCCTTCCAACCGCTGGGATCAAACCTTTTTGGCATGTAACACTTTGTAGTCAAGAATACACAAATACTGCTACTTGAAAAAGTCAAGGAGTGACATAAGGACCAGATACAGACTGAAGATGCTGATGGTATAATTAGTGGAGCAAAAACGTTTTGGATAGAACTTCTGCTCTGTCTTGAATCCTCATACACAAAACTATGCATGTCAAACATAAATCAACAAATCACTTCTAAGAGCTTCAAGCCTTTTCTTTTTCACTTAGAGAGTCCTCCTTTCTTCAATAAAAGTATATCTTGCTCTCAAAAAAAATGTTGGTGGACTAATGGGATGTAAAAAAAGAATTAAACGCTGGACTGAACTGTGTTGTGTCTGCGTCTGCAGCCACCAGCGTTGTGCCATCTTCCCCCCTCATATTCCCGCTGTGTGCCCGGGAGGAGGAGGGGGGAGTGCGGGGCCGCACAAGGGGCGGGATCTGAGCTCGTCGTCAGCGGTGCAATTCTCCAAGCCCCGCTGCGCACGTTCGCGGGAGTACGCGCACGCATCCCGACGGCACCAACGCAGAGCCGCGCCGCGCCAAAGAGGTTGTGAATGAGGGACTGGGGTGACGTCAGCGGCCGAATGTCAACAATGTAGCGGCGGAGAGGAGGCGTTCCAGTCGAGTGCAACAAACAGCGGACACGGAGCGGCACGCCGCGCAGGAGACCCACGCACACACGCACGCGCGCGCGCAGTCGTACACACCGCGGCGACAACAGACCGTAGAATCACAGACATTGTGTGTGTGTGAGTGAGAATTAACCGAGAAGAAGTCACCGATCTGGAGGCTTTGAGGAAACGACAACGCGAGTCATCATGTAAAAGAACGCGCGTGGAAACGGACAAAAGGAATACGAGCGGAATAGAAAGTCAAAGGTGAGTCTTTTCTGCGTCTCTGTCTTGTTTTCTGAAAACCTCCGTCTATTGTTGATGCGCTCCTAACCGAGCAGCAAACTTGCACGGTGCGTGGCGTGGCGGTGGGCTTACAGCCGGGAGAGTCCTCGTGAGATGTGGAAAAAGTCACTTATAGAAAAAAAAAACGCACACAGAAAAACCGCATGCATGAATCTTGAAAGCTCGGAGACGATGCGAATATTGAAGGGTGCAGTGTGTTGGGGGTGTGAACGTGAAACTCAACTCTGCACCACATCCTGTTATGCTTTGAGTCAGTACGCCGTGTGCGCTCCCTGTTCTCGGGGCTTTTATTGCGAACTAGATGCGTCGGTGATCCCAGAGGAGGGCATGCCTCTGTTCTTATCAGGAAAAACGCTCCATAAACAAGGTGTAATTTGCAGCGTCATTAAACACCTCCCTCATTCACATCAGGGGCCATTAATCAATGTATTTTGAGCTGAATAGAATGCCTATTATTAGTATTATTATTATTATATTATTATGCAGTACACCTGAGCACTTGTTTTTATCACACCTCCTCGTTAATCCTCATTTAAAAATCTAAATATTTGCTGTGTAAGGATTATTTGTTATTTGTTCCGACAGCCAATGGAATCATCGGGGCCGCTCCGTTCTGTCGTTTATGAGCCCTTGTTTTGCCCTCACCTCTCCGAACAGGAACCACTTGGAGGTTGCATCCAAACAGCTGCGCCTTTACGCGCGGTCCTGCATTGTCATGGGAATGGACAGTACAGTGGTGGCTGTCAGTTTTAGTGCGTGAGTCAGTGGTGTAGTGGTGGCACGCCGTGATGCAAGTCGGTTAGGTCGATGTGAAAAATAAAAACGAATATCTTGTGGAACCTTTTATAAATTTCTTTTCTTTAAAAATTATTCAGCAGACCAGTTTGATGTCGTGTGCTGTCATCCATACGACCGATTAACGCACATATTAGATATTAAATGTTTTTGACAAAGTTTACAATGAGAAAGAAATCTGTTGGCAGTCCTTATCTCAGCTTGCACGTGGAATAAAAAGAAGCAGAAGATGTGTCCGTACAGGTAGAACCAGATACTATTGTTTGCTCGCCACGTGTTTGCCTGGAATCATCAGGGAGTGGAGTGATGCTGCCGTTAATGCGGTGATGCAGCATTCTGAGGAGCATCACAGCCTCTTTGTCTGTTTGTGCTGATGCAACGCGATGATCGCAGCATCACCCTCTATCACCCTCCATCCTCACACGATGTGTCGCAATGTTGCTCGCAGGCTTTTTCTTTGACTATACAACATTCTAATAACTGGGTTTCATGAATGCTGCAGATGCGTTTGGGTGCTGGAGGAGAAGAGAAGGTTTGTGTCATCGTCGTGATTTTAAAGGCGCTGAAGTGAAAACACATTCTCAACACGTGCACGGCGGCAGCACTCATGCGCAGTTTTAAGCGCAGAGCCTTTTGTTCTGTACAGTAGTCCACTGCCTTTCTTTTCCCATGCTTATTTTGAGGGGGAGGAGGGGTGGCCAAAACTATAAACCCCGCAGTGACTCAGTCAGCTTTAAATGCCACTTCATGTACCGGCCTTTAGCCTATTTCTCCTCCTCAGATCACACCAACATCTGAAACATGGAAATATACTGATTCCTCTGCATCAGGATTCATTATTTCCTTTGTCCATCAGTATGACCTTGATAACCACCTCTCCACAGTATATTATAAGAGATAAATAATCATCCATTTATAAAAAGACTCGACATTTACAAAAAGATTTGTTCCTGTTTAACATCAAAATAAAGTCACTCTGATTAAGACATTATCAGCAAACATTAGTATCAGTCCAAAATTGAAGTTTCCAGTTTACATCTCACTCACCAATGCACTGTACTTTGTGTACAGTCTGATCTTACTATGCTTATAAGACATTACAGTTTTCCAAATACAGAATGTAACACAGGGTTTTTGTTTGTTTTCTGTCTTGCTGGGATCCTCTGATTGTAAAGACTTTGCATGCTGTGGTGTTTGTAGAGACATCCTCAGCCTACACCTGCATCCAGAGAGTACTTGTCCATTGTTGTCCAGTCACTTTTATATCTCCCATTTATTTATTTTGCTTCTGTAAATATTCATGTTTATGGCATAATCATGTTGCTCATTAGTAGCTGTATACAAAAGGTCCAGCCATTGCTATCATCACAGTCGGCTATTATTGAAATCAATATCAAAGTGTAAGTAATAATATGTGAACGTTACTGACATACAGTATATCATGTTACATGTATGGAAAAACACATGAATGCTCCACTGTTATGCATTACAGACAAAACTGCAATAACTGTTATTTATTTTTAATTCCAATTCCGTCTAAATGATTGATTTGGGCAACAGAATTCTCTCAAATGAAAGCATGGTGTAATTATATTATAACAATATGATTCCACTGGATGCCAGTAACAATGATACTGAAATAATGCACAGTTATTGCATCAAATGATGTTGAATTCTATCTCTCTTCTGCCCATTCCATTTTTGTAAAAGCTGTAACTTTAAAGTCACATTAGTGATGTTGGTTGTGGGCAGGGCCGTTGCCAGGACTTTAGAAACACTGCGATCTACCCCCATCACCCACCCCACATAAAAATTTGACCAGACAGCAAAAACAAAGAAATTTAGGAAGTTATTTAGGCATTTTTATGCTAATATGATATGTTTAATTATAAGCCTTTATTCAGTTGGGCCTATTGATTAAAAAGCAGCCTATTGTTGACATCACAGGGTCCTCATAAGGGAAGAAAACAGGAAGTTCAATTCAATTCACTTTTATTTATATAGTGCCATATCATGACAAAGTTATCTCAGGGCGCTTTTTATATAGAGCATGTCAAGACCAACTCTTTCGCTACACCTGGTACTCTATATAGAGAATACACTAGAAATGAACATTGCTGTAGCATATAATGAAATTACCAACTATTAGCTTTTGTGGAGGGAAAAAAAGGAAAGAACATTTGTTTATGTCATTGTATTTATAATATTTGATATATTTATTCAGTTACCTATTCAGCATTATCTTTGTATATATTTGATGACATGAAGGTCAAAGCCTTCTACTCACTACCAGATTGATGTATCTTTTATTTAATTACCTTAAAGGTAGATAAAATACTGTCTCACCATGGTAGGTTTTTACATTTACATTACATTTAGCAGACGCTTTTGTTCAAAGCTACTTACAAGTGAGGAGGTGATTGGGGAGTCTGGGGTCAAACCCATGAACTTCTGGTTGATAGGCACACAGCTTTACCTCCCAGCCACCACACCTCCTTCATTTTTAATTGAACAATATAACTCTGCCCAATTTGCTAAAACCCCCCAACTTCCTAGGACACCCAAGACATGACCTCAATGTCCAAAATGGGCGCTACAACCTTATTTGGGCTCTATATAAAAAAGCCAACATCTCTCAAGTTGAACTTAGTTTGGGAACATCTCTCAGTCTGAGCGAGGCTGCTTTGGGGATCTCAACATAATGAGTCCCTCAGGGTTTCCAGCCGCAGCTGAAATCCCACACGGCATCAAGATCCACTTCATGTGACCCTGCCAGACCTCCTTCATGCTTTCCATTCTAAACTGTATGAATCAAGTGTCAAAGGATAGAGGTTGTCGTACGCTATACAGATCGTAAAGCCCCCTGAGGCGACTGTGATTTGCGATATTGGACTTTATAAATAAAATTGGCTTGACATGACTTGAATTCTACCGTCCATGGCCAGCTCCTCCAGGTTTCCTTTGAGCCCGTAGTAATCATGTTTTATGGTGCTGAAGTTGCTATCAAGCTAATTACAATGCTGATGACAGAAGAAACGGCTTGTGTTCAAGAGTAACCAAGCACTTATGGGTTAATGACTCATGAAATTGCATTTGGAGTAGGATATGATGGCGTGATCTCTTTGCGTGATCATAGATGGATTTCTTCTGGAAGACAATCCCAGCAGCCTCTTAAGGTGCTAAAGCTGCATCAGTTTAGATCTTATAAGACATAGCAGAAATGTGGTTTAAAAGAAAATCATATTCTTCCTAAAGAAATGGATAAAAACATACAAATCCCCTATTTCTCACATAGATCTTTTCCTCTGCATCATTAAAAGATCGTTTGCATCACTGAGGATATTTGAGTAACCCCCACCAGCCCCACTCAACATCCCAAGCCAGTATCTTAGCCAGGAAAAAAGAAGAAAACATGTTCCCATAGCGCTCCCACGTCAGCACAAAGGCATGTTTGACTGGGCTGCTGCCAGTGCGAGGCGTAGATGGAACAGCACTGCTGGGAGAAATCTAAGATCCTGCACCAAGGGCTATTGTTTCCCCTCTCTCTCTGTTGAGATCCCTTCTTCTCTCCACCTCTCCTGTTCTGTTCTCCTGCTGTTCACATCAGTGATGTGCACTGGCGTTATCGTTCGCCTTGTGAAATCACATTGCATTATCCCGCCAGACCCAGCTCTCATCAGTCTGTGGTTGCAGAGTCAGTGCCTGTCTGTGTCTTTGCTGCTCAACGAAGATGCTTGCCAAGAAGCTATCAAATCTAAAACACCACAGGCAGATTTCTGATTTATTTTCTTTTTCTTTCTTTGTTTTTCTAGAGATTATCAAGACACGTAAATTATCCTGTTAGTTGCGTCAAACCTATTTGATGACAGAATTGTCATACTGCCTCAGGCAGAGAGCTTCACCTTCTGAACTCTGAGTTAATACTCTTTAGAAATCCATCCTGTGGTCCTCCATAAGTTTACAACTGTGCAAAACATATTGAGCTAATGAAACAATGCACATCTGGTCCTAAGAGCTTTGGAATTAAAACACTGGAGCAGTGGAAGAGGGAGGGCAGGAGGTTTGAAGAAGAATGAGCCATGTGCTGTTCAGTGAATGAAGAGAAAACATTTAGCACAGTGTAATGACCTGTTTGTATTGGATTACTGCAGCACTACTACTACTGGCAAGGGACTGAAGAGCATTGCAGAAGTCTGTTCAAACTTGCACCCACTGAGCTGAAGAGAGCTCAGTGCAGAGGTGCGGCTGCTACATTTGGTTTCCTTACATTCAGTTCAACTAAATCTAGCACAGCTGATTAAGTGTTAGTTTTCTTTTCTAAGTACTGACATAATTTCAACTCAATTTCTGAGTTTATTCTTGGCATTGCTGACATTGGCATTAAGTTTAAATTCTAAAATCTTTTTTAGGGATTTCTGACATGATTCTAAAAATTCTTACTTAAATCTGGCAATTCTGAAATTAAATATTACATTAAATACTCAAAATTTTTATTGTCTTTATAAAATTAATTAATTAAAGAATTCAGTTCAATGTCGTTGATCTTCTTCTGAATTCGGACAATTTGTATGTCAAGCTTGTTCTCAAAAAATGTACTTGAATTTAGATACAATTCTCAAATTTCTCATTTTGTACTCATGATTAAAACATTTAATTCAGAATTTTCATTCCCTTCTCAGAATTTTTATTCATCTGACTCTAATTATCTTCCATATCTGTGGTTTATCTGTAGCTAGTTGGACAGTTTAGTTGTGAAATTTCCTATCTTGATAAAAATAGCTATGAAGCCATGTGTTATGGCTGTTTCTGAGATGAAACCCACGCTTCCATATTTTAAGTGCTTTGATGCAACTTTTGCATGTTGTGTTAAATTTCACTGACTTGTGTTTGTGGTCTTGCTTTTATTATTCCAAGCATCACACAATGAGAATGTGTGCCACAGTTTTCTCCCCCTGAGCCCACTGGGAACATGGCACCCAAAGAGCCACATCAAGTGCTTTTGCTGTCTAGATATTCACCTTGGTAACAGTTTTTTACCACGGCATCAAACTAGGACAGCTCCTCCACATATTCATGTTGGATTTTGTTAGGGTTGCTGAGGTTATTTATTGTAAACACTGTTGTCTGTGTGGTCCACACGGCCCACCCTCGTCCTACAAAAATGGTATGCATACCATATCAAATTAGAGCAAAATGAGTTGGTGTAAACAGTGTGTCTCCTGGGTTAGACCTCTTCTGCTGTTTTCAGCTCCTCTACGTGTCCTCCTGGGGAACACTGAAGCACACAGTAGTAGTCGTTCCAATTTAAAGTCCTCCTCTTGTCTGGCAGCAGTTTTTTCTTTGCAACTGCTGAGTCACACATAAAGTAGAAGCTCTCGTCACTTCAGTCTGTTCACCTAAAAACTTAACATAGAGTTCATTTATTCATTTCCATGGTCAGGAATGGACTTTGAAACTTAACTGCATTTTTTGTGTTTTATTCATTAACATTATCAATAGATGTTTTAATTATAATACTGATTTCTTTGAATAATTGTTTTAACAGAAATATATCAATCTATATTTAATTAGAAAAATCACATGACACAACTTGGTCATTGGGGAAAGTATTCAAATTAACTGAATAAATGTTGTGCTTTTATAAAGACTTAAAATGACTTAATCTGCACATAAAGTAGTGAAGTAAAGCAAAAGACAATATAGTAAAATAAGACAATGCTTTATTGATTCCCAGGGGAGAAATGCAGGTGTTGCACTAACACAGGGCATATAAAGTATATAAAATAAAAAGTAGAATAGAAACAAAAATAGAAACTGCACAAGCCCAAAAAGTCAAATAGTCTCCATCAGTTACACCAGAACCAAAAAGCTGCAACAGAGCGTAGCAGCTCCAAAAAAGTGCTCAAGATTTACATAAGAGTAGACAAAAGTCCAAAAAACAAGAAATATGATGGGAAAACTGCAGCAACTACCTACCACTCAGTGTCCGGAAGTATAGCCATGGATTAGAGTTCTGTTCAACTCTGAGGTAACACATAAAAACATACTATTTGTATTTTTTCTACTTTCAGCCAAATTACACCTAACATGCTTAACACATCTTTAAAAACAACTGCACTTGACAGAATACAATATAAAGATTAGAATTAAAAGTGTTAGTTTTGACACAGTCCCCCACCCGAAAAGGCAGAAGAATGCTGTCGTGTGGTTCTTCCTCTAAAGTTAGAGGCCATATCCTCGTATGTGACACCCTTTTGTTCTGTTCACTCACACTGAAGTGTACACAGCAACATTGAGACGTTTACTAGTGTTGCTGCGATCTTCACTGTGTTCTCCCTCATGCTGAGTGATTAGAGTTAAACCCATGACACGGTGTTAATGCTGTTTGTCAGCAGCAACATGTAAAAGTCACTGTTACATATTTTGAGAAAGATTTTGGGGTGTTTTTGGTTGTAGTGTCAAATGTTGTTTCCAAGTTCAGGAATGAAAAGTCAAGCTCAAGTGTGATTTCAATGTTTTTAAAATGACTTGAAACTTTTAAATAGTAGTGTTGATGCAAGTTATTTTATTTATTTATAGCAATTTGCGATTGAGATTTAATACCTTAGGTTGAGAAATAATTATAAAAATAACATTCTTTATATAGTACCTTTCGAAGTTACAAAGTGCTTTACAATAAGAGCATATGAATATGGGTTTCTATAAAAAACTTTTTTTTTCATTTAACCAAGGAGTGTCTAAAAAAAAGCCCCCATACAAGAACTGTATCAGGAGCCATCTTCATAACAAGATTACATTTGGTGCCAGCCTTTGGTACTTGACTGTGACAAATTTTGGTCTGTTGTGAAAAAGTCCAATAGTTTTTCACCATTCAAAATAGACACTTGTTGTATATCTGCTGTTACTGTCATCTTTGGTAATAAAGTATATTGTTCAACTGTAAAATATATTTCCTCAGACATATCTTTGTAACAGAATCTTTAAGTTATATGTTTATTAAAAAAAAAGAATATCAGAATATATATGATTTTTTTAAGTATAAATGTCTGCCTCCAAATTGGTCAGGCACATCATTTTTGCATTACGTTCAGATTCCTTCCTTTGCTGCCACAAGTCATTCTTTTTTCTGATGAGTCTTACTGAGTTGAAATAGTTTTATAGTCACTGACGGTCATTTAAACTATTTGTTGTAAGTGGCCAAATGAGCGAGTTCCTATCTTGCTAGAGGGCTTAACGTTTCCTGCCAAGGTCATATTGTTTCCCCCCACCTCTCTCTCCGTCCTCTGGGTGGATGGGAAACAGAAGTGGCACTTAGTCAAGCATAGTGGAAGGTATTTCAAACAATCAGCGAATTGTTGGTACTGGCAGTGAGATCATTGTTTTAGTAAGGGGGGGGGGGCTGGGATGACCCTCGTGGCAGGACGTTGTAGTCAGTTCACCAGTTCAGTGATCGCTGTGAACTTGGAAGTGACACCAGCTGTGGCAGAGGTCGGAATTCCTCCCTAGATGCATTAAATTGTAGTGCCTCGCACATCAGGGACACCCTGCAAAAACCAAACGCTCCCACTGTGTCTGTGAGGCATGTTGATATGGAGCTCTAACCTCTGGGATGAAGAGTATTTATACTTATACTAAGCATGCTTCTCTGAGGCTGGAGTGTCAGGGAAGAACTATTGATCATCCCACAAAGACCAAAACAATTTGATGTCTTGTTTGACTTCTGAGATCACATTTAAGAGATAACAGTGAGAAATGCTTTTAGTTCATGTACGTGATCACAAACTCGACGATAACGCAAGATTGTCAAGTCGACTGTACAACCTCCATCTTAAAGGTCACAGTAAACATATGTTTTCACTTAACCCCCATATAGGTTCAGTTTGATTTGGAGATTACTTTCTCTGAGATTTCTGCATAGCGGGAATTGTTTTTGTATCGAATTTGCAATTTAAATTATACAATTATTAAATCACAAAAGGCACAGTTTAAATTAACTGGCAACCGTTGCTGGCTGTAGCCGCTAATTAACATGAATTCCATAGGTTGGGCACGCCACAGGATGACATTTTGATGTTAGAAAAGACATAAAGGACTGTATAGATTTGTTACAAAAAGAACAGAGTGGTGAGTTTTTCTCTAAATGTCTCTCTTATCGGATCATTTCCTGACAGCTACTGATTAGCAGCTGGCAAATAGTGTAGTGAAGAGTGGTTGAAATTTCCCACTTAAAGTGTCAAGAACGTCAGAACACTGTTTTAAGTGTATCACCTTAATAGCCTTGAATTAAGACCTCCGAGATTCAGGGCTGTGTTGCATTTCTCATTCTGGAAAGCTAACATTAGCAGAGATGTAGTGTTGTCAGTCAGATGCAGAACTTTTTACTATCAGACATTAACTTAACTGTAGCTTGTCATCATTACCATAAGTGGACAATGTAGCTGTAATGAAGAATCAATATATCACCAATGCAATATCTTTCCTGTAGAGAATTAGCTAAACTACCTTAAGTTCCAACCACGGAACAAGCTAATGAGTTTCAAGGTACATTTACATTTATTTGTCATTCTACAGCACAATCAAATGAAACTTGTAGCCCCTTTGTGCTATATACAAAGAACATTTATATATAAATACACTTACTTATATTATACGAAGGTAGTGGTCTGGTAATGTAATTTATTTATGGTGGAGTTGAGGAGTCTCAGCCTGAGGAAAGAAGGTGCTCTGTAGTCTGGTGGTTCTTCCACTGGATACTTCTGAATCACTTGCCAGAAGTGATTCTTGCATGTGCACCCAGCATGTGCAGGGTGCAGGCACCTCACCTCACTCACTAATGCTCAGTAGATGGGTACCCATGATGCTCTGTGTGGTTTTAATCACCTGCTGCAGAGCCCTCCAGGCCTGGGGCGTGCACATCCCATGTCAGTTTGTAATGTTTCTATTGCTCCTTGGTAAACATGAACCTTTTGCCTTCTTAAATTTCAGCAACATATAACATAATAAGCAACATAATTTCATCTGATTCATGTAAAATCAAAATACCAGTCGAATCATTTTCCAAAAACAGTGTCCCTAATATTAAGAATAATCAAAATATTTACTGAAGCTGAAGCTAGATATCTTCTTCAAACCATCTCAAAACCTGGTTAAATAAAACCATAGACTTGACACTACTAGACCAACCTCCTAATCATGCATTCATTTTGAGGCAGTTTACAGTAAACCGAATCATCCTCATTGATGCTGAAGCAGTGGAGTGTAAAACAACAGTGTGTGTTCAGTGTGCGGTTTGGTGAAAAAGTGCAGCTGTAAAGGAGTTTGTGTGAGGGAGGAGAAGAGGGTTGTAGGGGGGGGCATCCTGTGAGACCAGCACAGGTGGTTGGGAGGGGGATGGTTTAGTGGTGGGAGGGGAGGGGGGAGGTTGTGGGCGTGGAAGTGCAGTAATGTACCCACTTCCTACACCACCCTATGCTGTACTGTAAGCTTAAAATGAGATCAGCAGGATTTGCTGGAGGTGGCTTCCAGCCATTTCACAGCAGGCAGCCATAGGTGGAGATCCTGTCCGGGTACTGTAGTGGCCCACTGTGCCTCGTGCCTCATGATGTTTCTTTTTCTAATCAAGGCACAGAAAAGGAGCAAGAATAGGAACATTAATTCTACGACAAGAAAAGGCTGTGCGATGAAAGCATAAAAACCAGTATGAGTATGACATTTACCCCAATGGGTTTTCCATTTGCTGTGCACAGATGTGGAATGGAAAACGTGAAAGCCAATGCGTTGGGTTTAATCCATGCACACAGCCCTTCCTGTGTGGCTGTAATCTGCATGTGGATACGTGTCAACCAGTTTATGCTGATTTCATCCTGTAATTTCAAGTTTATAAGCTTCTAAAAACATAATGATCACAGGTCCTCTCAAGGCATGTTTGTTCAGTCATACTTTGGAGAGTTCACGCCTGTTGATTTAGCCCGATTTGTCAATGAGAACACTGCCACTCAAACTTGTGTGGCAACGAAACCCTATCGGCCTCCATGTCAACCTCATTTTGGATCGTTAGGTGCATCAACAGATTCATTTTTGGTTTATTTTTGGATTTTTAAGTTGTTGCCAAAAAACAGAGTAATATTGAATGATTCTGCAGAACATGAGATCCTGTTCAGCAATGACGCTTTTGAACGTTCACTTTTTTTAAGTGTTCACTGTTGTCTTCTTTATTTTTTTTCCATGATGTACAAAATTTGAATAAAACTATACATATCCGAAATATTCATTCTGAATAATCAGTATCAAACTTGCAAATTCCCTCACTCTATCACTAGTTAGTAGTGTAATCCAGAGTAACTAGAATTACCCCAGAGCACAGTTTAATGGGCATTTACTCATTCTTCCAAAACTAGGGCTGTCAACAATTTGCGCGTTAACGCCTGAGATTAATCTGGAAATAATCAAGCGATTAAAATTTTGAACACTAATTAATCAAGTATTACCAAGTTTGACCCCAGATTCCTCCCATAATTCCAGCACAAACTTTTACCTGACTGAATTACTAAAAGCCGTGGTGAATGCAGATAACACAATGACTGAGGAGACACTCACCAGTGTGCTGAACGGCACATTTCCTTTTAAAAAGCTTCCAAATGGAGGTTTAGATAAAACCAAAGTTGTGTGCACATATTGCAGTGATGAACTGTCTTTCCACCGAAGCACAACAAGTCTGAAGTACCATCTACGGGCAAAGCA